>SBJP01000242.1:0-20177 GCA_014805705.1 Cucumispora dikerogammari | reverse complement strand
AAATATTTTTCGTTTTCAGAAACAAAAGCTTTCTGAAACTTTTACAAAAACTTTTTCCAATCAAAGTCCGAAGTTAATTAAGAATTGAAATTTTTTGCACACTTGGATTTATAGATCTCATAGAATTCTTTTCGTATTACACTGAGTTGTTTTTTTATAAAAAAATAAAAAGGAAAAGAAGAGAACAATACCAATTTTAGCCGCTCTTTTTTAATTACATTGAATCAGTTTTTTAAAGCTCGTGCCCGAAAAAACGCTTCTTTTTTTATTTTCATTATTTAAGCATATTCGATAGAGTATTATTGCCCGGACAGCCAAATGCAACTTTTATGTTTTTTTTAGTTGCAAATCCTTTCATAAAATAAACATGTCTAACAAGATTAATATTGTAAAACATAGTTTACTGTATTTAAAAAACATATAGTTGTCTCATATAACTCACTATATTGTAAATTTAAGAACATTGAAGTCAACTATAACTGAAAGTCAACGATTAACAACACTGGAAGCCAAGAATATAACTTTTAAAACTAACTCATCTTCGATGTTGTTTATTAACTATACATGTTCGACAGTTTTTAACATTATATTATAATAAATCAATGTTTTTATAGCCTAAAGATTTACCATCATCGCAAAACCTATAAAAAAAATAAAATGTGCTCAATTAAAAAGTTTTTTCAATTGATATAAAATTGCAATTTTTTACTTTTTTTAGTTGTAAAAAATTACATCTTTTTGGCCGTCCTATTTATTTCATACAGTTTTACTGCGCGCCAGTTCAATAAAAAAAATTATAGAAAATTTATTTTATATATGCTTAATTTTTTTCAACTTTAACGATCATCTTTTTTCCCCGATATAAACGAACGCTCTAAAAATCTATCAACAACCCCCCTTTGCAAAAACATAAGACTCTTATTAACGTGAAAATACTTATACACTCTCTCCTACTACTCACAGTATAATTCAACCATGCGAAAAACCACTATATTTTTATTGAGTAAAAATTAAAAGTTATATATAAAAGAATATTTTTATGTGTAAAACATCACAACACACGCAATGATTAAGTCCGCTCGCAATAATATGAAGAAAAAAACACATAGCGCGTATAATGAACAAAAATTAACAAATGAGACAATGGATAAATCGGATAAAAAACAGTCTTTCCTCTTTTTATTCTTTTGGTGATGAAAGCAGTTAGTATCTGTTTGTATGATGAAGTGACCAACATTCTCTAGCTAATTTATATTTAAATGCTTTTTTCTTAATTAAAATATAGGAGAATTTCGTTTAAATAAATTATGTTGGTTTTCGTTTAATCATAATATAGAATGCTTTCGTTTAATCAAATTAAAGTGAATTTTCGTTTAATCGAATATAAATATAGGGGGCCTTCGTTTAATTAAATTATAAAGATTTTTCGTTTAATCAAATTATAGAGAATGTTTTATATAAGACTTGAAGAGTGGCCGATTAACTGAAAACATATATCATTCTGATAGTTAAAAAATATTTGACAAACGAACACTATCTATAATGTACTTTAAGTATGATGAGGAAGAAAGCTTAATATAAATATTAGCGCTTACAGTATCTAATGCAGAAAAAATTAACGAAAAATAATAAAAAGAAAAAATTTTAGAGCATAAAGTGAGAAAAATCGATATTTATACACTTCCCCACTACTATAACCTTAATTAAGAAAAGTCTATTATAATTTAATTAAGTAAAAACATTTAACTGTTTACTAACCAAAAACAAAATAGTTTTTTCTTTAAATTAACAATTTGTATTTAAACTGTACTTTTATTTATCGTTGTTGTGTCGTTAGAAACAAAAAACGGTCTGAACTCTTTTGGTCTTTTTTTTAATTCTTTATTTTTTATATTAAGTCCGCTCTTTCGTTTGTTTTACTTCAGCTTGAGATATAAACGACACTAATACGCGTTTTTACGTTCGTTTTAAGTAAATAGAATGAAAAATAGTTATATAAACGTATGTTTTCACTTGAGTCTTTTTACATATTTAAATCATAGTGTCATTACGATTGATGAAGATTATAGAATAGCAAGTGTATAAGTTTCGTTTTTTACATATAGTCTATAAGACACTGATTTTTTTCGATTATAATATTTCATAATCTGCTACATCGTTAAGTTTAACATAAGTTCCTAACACTAAAACTCTGTGACTACACTAAATACTGATGCTAAAAACAACTTGATGTAAGAGAAAAAGCAAAATTAGCAATTTATATGCAAGGACGTCAGTTTTTTCGCTGTTTTTAAAAATGTGTGTAGAAACAAAAAAAATTTAGAGTTTTAAATAAAGTATCTTCGTGTTTTCTTTTTTATTTATTTCTTGCTTAACCACTTTTCTTTTAAGAAACAAGCGTATCAATGCAAAAAATCTTTTCATGTGTTAAAGTTAGCTATACAATATATTTTTTTGTTGACTTGAACATGTAATTATTAAGAGCGTTTTTTTCAATTTGAGCTTTTGTATCAAAAGACAATAAAAAAATTTTTTTAAAACTAAAGTTTTTCGAAAGAAACAAAGTAATATCAAATAACAAGATGTGTTTAATATTTATGTTGTCGCGATTCGGCGTTTAAGTTACTTAAGTCGTGTTTTTTGATTCATTAGCATTATAGGTTTTTAAATTGAGCGCATTTATTTTTTAACCCTTTGTCTTCATATATTACACTATTGTAGGATAAAAACATTTCGTTGCTCTTCAGATCTTACACTATAGTAAGGTGGAAACAACTCTAGTCGCACCCAGTTTGACATACGTTGCATCACAAAACGTATGATGTTGTTCATTTCAAAATTTCGTTAGCTTTTTTTTAATCTTATATAAACCTTGATCAACGTAAAATCTGAAAAAAATTTCAAACCACAATTTCAAAAAAAACATTGACGCACTAAATATTAAAAAAATTAAGACTTTATTTTAAAAAAACTTTAGTCAATGTAAAACCTGAAAAAGGCTTTTAAATTTTAATTTCCAAAAAAAACAATGGTTTAGGTAAAGCTAAAAAAATATTTCAAACTTTAGTTTCAAAAAAACTTTGGTCAATGAAGAACCTGAAAAAACTTTTGAACCCTAATTTTAAAAAAAAGCATTAACCCACTATAAATATTAAAAAATTTAAACTTTATTTAAAAAAAACTTAGTACAACGTAAAATCAGAAAAAAAATTTAATTTTAATTTCAAAAAAAACAAAAGTTTACGTAAAACTAATAAAATTTCTGCAAACGATTGTTTCAAAAAAAACTTCGGTCAACATAAGTCTTGAAAAAAATTCTGAACTAAATTTTTAAAAAACTTGATCTCCATATGATATGACGCAATATTTAAACCTTTAAATTAAACAAAACGTTAGTCAACGTGCAACTCAAGAAAATTTTTAAAAATTTGAGTTTGTCTTTTTATATTCATACACTATTTAAAGAGAAAAAAATTTTCCCTTACGTATATTTGACATTATTGTAATATGAAAATTTTCCTTTCAAATAAATTCTACATTATTGTAATAGGAAAAATTTTTTTCACTAAGATATTAATTATGTAAGTCTATTATAATTTAATTGAGCAAAATTGTTTAAGTAAAAACGAGTTCAAAGGTTTTTTTTTGTGTTAATTAGCAAAATAATATGTAATCACTCCTTTTTTTCGCCGCTGCGCTTCAAGGGTTAAAGCCCGTACTTTAACATTTTTTATCTTGTTTTTTCGTTGATTGTTTGATATTAAAATCGTTTGTTAACTTGTATACATTCGGTTTTGTCAGCATTAATGAGAGTTGTCGGGTGTTTGGATTCTGTATAAGAGCTAAAATAAAAAACAACAGTATATTTTTCTTGTTTTTACTTAAATTTTTTTTGCATATTTGTTTTTAGTCGCTTTTTCTTAATTAACTACATGGAGAAAGGAAAAGTGTATAAACACCATTTTTTTGTATAATACGCTTCTATAACAAAGAAGAAATCACTTTTTTTTATAAACCGAGTTTTTCTTTTCAATCTGTCAAGACAAGAAGAATTTCGCTTTCTAAGTATTCTTTTATCGCTTTATATTCTGTTTTATGTTTAATTCTATTTTTTTGATAGTGATATTATTTTTTGTTTACAAAAATCATATTGATATATACTTTATCACCTTGATATATTATCATTAACTTTTATATAGTAAATTTAGCCGTGCGAGGATAGAAAAACTAGCAACCACGAAAGATTCGGAGTTGAAACTATTATATAATCAAATTTTATATAAAAAAAGTCTATATTATAAATAAGATTATCGGTTCTTTTGGCAGCAGAGCGCTTTTTCGCTTGTTACAGATATAACCTGTATTATCTCTTTGTGCTTTTACTCAAGCCCTAGCATTTGGATTAAGATTTATAAAAAAAATAGTAATAAAATCAGTAAAAATTCGAAAATAAAATATATAAAAAATTTTAAAAAAAATAAAAAAAATATAAAAAACCAACAATCAACTAAAAAAAAGACTTGGGAACAAGGAGTTAAGAAAGCAGAAAAAAAGTAGTTTAAAAATATTCATTTAAAGTATTATAATATTTAAAAAAAACAAATTTTTCGTAAGTGGCAGGTCAAAAACACCAAAATCTCGAATGTAACTGAAAAACTTAATATTCTGTTTTTGAGCTGGGTTGAATACTTTACTAGCGATCTCATGGCCACAGAACGCAAAACCACTAGAAGAAAATGTAAACATTTTATTATAAGAAAAGGAATTTTGTTTATAGGTGAAAACGGTAATTTAAAAAGATATTTTTGTAGTTATGAATTAACGAAATCTGTGGTGTATTGAATAATTATCATCTACCAGAGCATTTCGGGCGAAATTATTAAAAACTCGCATAAATCAATATTATGCGGGTATTAATGTGGAACATATCAACAACTATTTAGATAGTTGTCTGAACAGCCTAAGAGATGCGACACACACTCCCACGACTCTTTTAATTCTCATTGTACCTAGTTTGGTTCGAACGATTAATGAACGACACTATTGTTTTAAGTAAGTATCAACCGAAAATGAATCTTGCAGATATATATTCACTATTATTAATTTGTTTTCGAAATTTGCTTTTGTTTTTCCTTCTAGAAATAAAATCTCAGCACCAGTTTACATAATTTTAAAAAAACTCTTTTTCACGGAGAGGCATTAAAAGATATTCTATTCCGAACAATGAAAGAGAATTTAGATCTAGAATAATTGAAGAGTTATTGTTGAATTGAAGGATTGAGAAACTACATGAAGCATCTTATAAACCGCAAACACAAGGTCAAATTGCGCGCTTCAATAGAACGCTTAAATCGCGAATAAGAAAATTTTTGGGCCTACGAATAGAAGATATATAAATGATTTGGATAGTATCGTCTATCAATATAATGCCTCTAACCCCAAAGCAAACAGAATTTCGCCTTTTGTTCTTTTTAGAGGCTACAATCTGTCCGACAGAAACTTTAATAATTTAGATTGCCTATATGACGTTCAAAAACTCAGAAACAATTATATGCGTTATGTCGAATCTTACAAAAACAAATATAACCGCAGAATGTCTTACAAAATCTACTTATGGTGACATCGTGTTAATAGCTAAAGAGATTAATCTCATGTTTGGAAGAAGACGGTGGGCTCTCGAAAGCTATTATTTTGACAGCCTTTATACTGTTATATAAATTACAAATTCTCATGTTGTAGTTTAAAAAAATGGAAACGCGACAGGGTTTCTTTCATACCACGAATCCTTAATAAAAAAAATACAAGAATAAGCAAAACACAAAATTAAAGTCATTTTCAATAAAAAAAATTTTTTTTTCTATTACAACACTTCCTACGCCCAAAAATTTTAAAAGTACACTCTATTAGACACATTAAATAAACATTTTTTTAATTTACTTTTTTCTCTGCTTTCTTAATATTATTAATGTCTATACTTTAAAATTATAATAATTGAATCTAAATCACATATATATAAAAAAATTAAACATTACCACAAGAAATATTCTCGATTAACTAAAAAATATTTGAAAAAGCCATTAAAAAAGAAGATTTTTTAATTTCTAGCGTTTAAATATTTTCTATATTAATTTCTTTAGTATTTTTTATATAAAATTAATATAGAAAATATTTTAACGAAAAGACTCTAAAAATATTTTCTATATTAATTTCTATAATAATTTTAATTTATTATATAAAAAAGGCAGAGAATATTTTAATGCCAGCCTCTTAATCAAAATTTAAATAAAAAACCATATAAATTAATTTAGGAAATAGGCATTCTTGGGCTTTACCGCCCCCTTCACCCACTCCAAGAAAAAACAAAAATTAAATAAAAAAAGCCTAGTTTTGGTTATTATAATATAGTTTGAAAATTCCTAGTTACTCTTCTCTATGTCGCGTTTCACACCTTCTCCAAAAATTAATCTAATTACAGAAAAACTTGATATAAATTATTATATTATAGTTTGATATAATATAATTTAATAAAATTTTATATATTTAATTCATGTTTTTTCTTGGGGAGGTGAAAAATAGACTTGATCAAAATGCTTGTTAAAAAAGAAAACAATATTAAAACAACTGGGCTTGTTCGGAGAGAGAACTTTTACTTGCACAAAAATTTTGAAAATAACACTATGAATAAGAAACACGAAGATCTATTCGAAAAAAATTAAAATAATAAATATGATAAGTAAAAAAAAAACAAAATGGTAAGTTTACGATAAAGAAACAGTCGTGATATATTATGGAGAGAAAAAAATAGACTTGATGTTTTATAGAGAGAAAAAAATAGACTTAATAAATTTTGAGAGAAAAAAATAGACTTAATAAATTCTGAGAGAAAAAATAGACTTAATAAATTCTGAGAGAAAAAATAGACTTAATAAATTCTGAAAGAAAAAATAGACTGGATCGTCTGGGAAAAAAAATAGACAATATTCGGATTTAAAAAACAATTAAATACATAGAAACACTGTTCTCAAGCATTTATCAACCGGGATAAAACACAGCCATTGACGAAATGAATATGTCATTTCAAGGTAAAATTAAAAACAAAATATAGAACTAATAAATCTAGATAATTGAATAATTTGGTTTTTATATTTGTTTTTTCGAAAATCGGGTATGTGCTTAATTTGAAAATATGTAGTAAAAAATGTAGTATTAATCAGACTGTTCTAATTCTTACAAGTAAACTGAGAAAAAATAATAGTGTTTTATAATTGAACAAGCGATACAACTCATTTTATTTATGTAGAATTTTATTAAATAAAACGGTTTATACGTGTGGTGCGCTAAGGGAGAAAAAGAGGCTGGATAATTTTAGTTCAATTAAAAAAACAGTTAAAAAAGCGAAGAAAGTTTTTTTTATTTAGGTCTAATGCTTAAGTTAAGACTTGGAATGATAAGAAGCTTGTATCAATTATATCTACGTTTCGTTATTTACAAAAAAACGTGATAATTCTGGTTTAGCATTACCAAGGTGTATAGACGATTACAATAAATATATGAGGGTGTGGGAAAAAGGGGAGACAGGTTTGATCAAGTATTATTCTATAAAGAGAAAAACTACCAGAAGAGCACAAAGATTTACATTGTATATCATTCAAGTATGAATACATAATTCTTATGTGTTATATAACAAATTTTTTGAATCTCACAGAGATTAGTCAATATGATTATCAATGCAAAATTGTTTTTTTTTGATTGCAGGTTAATTGAAAGTCAATAAAGGAAAGTCAATCGAAAACAAAAATTCCGAAGAGTTAATACATTAATCTTGATCGATCTAAAAAAAGGATTTAATGCGCCCACTGTAAAACACAAAAAAATGTTAGAAAAAAAACTAATAATAAGTGTGAAAAAAGAAACGTTTACTTGTGTAAATATAATTGTTTTAACTAATACTACCCGAGCAGAAGCGTTTTGAATAAATCAATTGGTAACTTGCTTATGTATTCTTTTGGTAATTAATATTTTAATGATATTTGTTAACAATTTACAAAAAACTAAATTTTTAAAATAAATGTTTTTAAAAAATCTTAATTTTTATCAGTCTTTTTTATTCAATTCTGGCAAAAAGGATTTAGCAAAAAAAATAAATATGAATTTATCAAAATATTCTTAAAAGTTAATAACACAAAGAATAAGTTTTTACAAAATTAAACGAAAACAGATTTAGTCGACAAGGTTTTTTGTTTTTGTCATAAACACAATAAAATTAATTTTTTAGGCAACCCCTGTTTAGCGAGACATATAGCCCCCTAAACAGTGACCAAATGCATTATATTTACAGGAAAATATTTTTTATACTGTTTTTCCTTAATATATTATTTTAATTTGCTTCTGTCTATTTGTTTTTTTAAATATTTTTGCCAAAACGGCGCTTATATTGATTTAAACGAATCCGATCACTTTCGCCTGTAGACAAACTCCGTTTGGCTGAGCAAGTTCTTAACCAATATCTTGATCAAGGTTTACTAGATGAAAAAAATTTAGCGCAAAATTTTAAATTTCAAACATTTAGCTTTGATTGTGTGTTTGGGGAGTCTGCCGTGAAACTCTCACAGACATTTTGATGAAAAAGCGACATAAACTAAAAAATAATATGCCCATGGAAATGAACAAGTTAAAAAAACATATTATAATTTAATTTAAGAAATTTTTTTACGTAAAAAATAAATATAAATACACTTTTTGATTGTTTTTCAACAAACAACTTTTTTTTAACTTATGTAGCGTTGAAAAACGCCAAATCTCTGAAAAAACACTAATATTTGTTTTTTATTAAATTCGTCTCGATAGTAACTTTTTTAATTTCTTTAAAGTTTAAGATCGTAATCGATTAAGTGTGTCACGCTGCTTAATAAAGATTTTTGATTTTATGTATATGATCTACAAATCTTTAACTTAAATAAAATTTTATTAATCAAATTATAATAGAGTTTTTTTAAAATCATGACGCATCACAGATAAATTATTGCATTTAATATATGCCATTTTGTCATTTTGTCGAAAAAAGCCAGCGGGTTTTTTTACGGGTAGCGTTTAATTCCACTAAAATAAATAAAAACAACTCAAACTTTTGACACTTTACATGTTTGGTTTGGTTTTGTTTGTGTTTTCTTTTTGATTTCCTTTAATTGTAAATAAGGCATATAAGTATTTAGAATTTTTATCGCTCTTGTATTTTCTTTATTAAAAAATGATGTTAGAACACTCGTGTAATTATATAAAATCAAAAAATGGTGTTATTTTCTGACTTTTAATATTACAATTTTTCTTGGTCGTTATATTTTTCAGCTGAAAATTATTTTGAAAACAGTTGCTTTTAGAAAGAAAATGGGAACAAAAGATGTGTTAAATTTTAGAAAAAAAAAGATTAATTCTAACCAATAAAGAAAACAACATAGATGCGAAAACGCTCCACAATCTTTTGAATTTATATGATATTTTTCAAAAAAAAATTTGTTCGTTTGAAAAATCTTATATTGACTCTATTTAAGATTATTTTAACTAGAGATAATTTTTATCGTATTTATAAAACGCAAAACGTATATTAAAACAGTTGAAGCTTCCAGTGTGTGTAATTTCGCGTCTATTTGTTACCTGTCTAATACAGAAAAGCTAAGTGTTATATTCTTCAAAATACTAGCGAGAAACAATGAGTTCGTGCTATTAATTCTATTTTAGCCCGGTTTAAGATCTTAATTTATAAAATGATAAAAAAACTGGAAAAAAATTAAAAAACGAATTACTCAAACAAGAGACCAAAATACAGGACAAGCGAAAACAGACAGTAAAACAATATAGCTATCGAATAAAACTTGATATTTCAATAACTCTCTGGGCTTTAACTCATTATTTAAAACATGTAATTTACGTTTTTGTATATCAGTCAAACGTTCCTTTTAGCATATATTTGACTAAAACTGTTTAAATATCGCGTTTCGACGAACGTTTATAATAAAAAATATTAAAACCTTGAAAAAAAACATCAAATTAAACGAAAAAAAGTCTAATCTTGACGACAAAGTAACTAAAATAAAGAAAAAACTTTTCTAAAATTCTAAAGTACAAAAAAACTGTCGAATTAAAAGTTGTTTTATTAATAATACATAATAAAAATATCAAAAAAAAGTTTACAAATGTTGCGCGCACACACTTTCGCATTTATAATATTTTAATAAGTAGTTTCAAAGTTTTTTTTTCAATTTTAACTCAACATATACGATCCCTACTATAATCTTAATTATGTAAAACTACATTATAATTTAATTAAGTAAAAACATAAAGATTATACATATATCTTTCATTTTCTTTCATTAAATCAGCATAAACACGCGCATTAATGTCGTTTATATTTACTAAACTGAACTAAAACAAACGAACGATTGAATTTAATAAAAAAATAATTATTTGAGAAAAGATCAAAAGTGTCAAGCTGTATTTTTCCTGCTTAACGCCGCAACAGCGGAAAATAAAAGATAAGTTACATATTTATTTTTAGTTAGTTTTTACTTAAATGTTTTTGTTTATTTGAATTATAACAGACATTCCTTAAATAAGAAAATAATAAGGGAAACTGTATAAGTGCTTTATTTGTCCTATTTTAATTCAATACAGTATTATCTATTTTTTTCTAAAATATTAATTGATCAATGTTTTTAGAATTCTTGGTTCATAGTGTAAAATATCTTATAATAGTTAAAAATATTTACTTTATATGCTATATTATTTAATCGTTATCTAACCTGATTAAGTATTTAAACTAATATTTAGTCGTTCAATCTATAAAAAAATAACACAAAAAAAGTATGTATTTATTCTAACCGAGTTAAACTTTAAATAAAAATTTTTTAAAAACTCGTCTATTATTATATTTATTATATCTATATTCTATAATATTTCTCTTAGTTGAAGTAACTTTTTAAAATGAATGTTTAATTGTTTTTTATTTAGGTTTTTATTTATAAAGCTTTCAAATTAGAAAAATTCAAGCAACTTAAGCTTTTTATTTTCGAAATTTTCAAAGTTTTATTGCTTTTTTCGAGTAAAGATAGTCCTGTCTCATATTACTATAGTTTTCGAATGTGCTTTTTTTTCCTCTATGCTCTCCTTATGTTTATTGAAGTTATTAAACATTTTTATTTTTTTTTATAATAAATAATATAATAAAAAAGATTGAATGTTAAAAAAAAATACTAAAAATCAACTGTTAAAAAAATAAAACTTCCCATGAATCAAAGTGAAATCCTTTCAACAACCAAATCTATTAAATCTTCTGAAGCCGCAGCCCAGTGCTTAGCTGCTGTTCAGGAAGTAACCTCTGCGATTCAAACATCTTATGGTGCTTTAGGATTAGATAAAATATGTATTGACGAAAGCGGCGAAATTCTAATTACTAACGATGGAGCCACAATACTCAATAATATGAAAGTTACACATCCAATAAGTATGCTGGTTGCGGAATTGGCTAAGTCCCAGGATAAAGATGAGGGGGACGGAACTACAGGCGTTGTTTTGCTGGCTACAGAACTAATTAAAAATGGCATTAAAATTATAGATCAAGGTGTTTGTCCGGCAACTGTAGTTAAAGGGTATATGTTGGCTTATAGTGAGTGTGTTAGAGCTATAGATGGGGAGCTGTGCACGGAGATAGTCGTCGGGGATGATTTACTCGAGTTTGTGGATAAAAAATATAAACATAGCCCGGACTTAAAGGATCTTTCAAACGGAGTAGCTGAAAATAACACTAAACCAGATGATACGATGAAAGGTATAGGTGATAAAACTGATGAACTTGGTTCTTCTTCTGCCTTGTCATTTTCTTGTTCAAATAAAATGAAGCCGCTTGTTACCGCACCCGAAGTTCAACATTACAACACTTTAGAAAAAATGTCTTGTAATAAAGACACAGTACACACGCTTTCACAGATAATTAATACGACACTTTCATCTAAAGTAATTCAGGGTGAATCCGACCTTTTCACTTCAATTATTTTAAACTCGATTCTACGTATACGTCAGCCCAATGCGCCCTCACATTCAAAATCCACTCATTCGAAATACAAATATCCAATAGGCAATATAAACATATTGAAAAAACAAGGAAAGTCAATAAACGAATCACAATTTTACCCTGGAATCTTAATAAACTGTAAAGTAGCATCACCAACTACAATGCCAACTTTGTTGTTAAATCCAAAAGTTGCTTTATTAGGTTTTGGCTTAAAGAAGAAACGTTTACCCTTAGGTACAAAAATAATAATCAAAAATCCCGATAATTTAGAAGAAATAAGAAAAAAAGAAGATGAAATTTGTATACAACAAACCATGTGTTTATTAAATGCTGGTGCCAATATAATAATATGTGATCAAGGTATAGAGGACTCTTGTATTAAACTAATTAGTAAATCAGGAGGTGTAGCAATTAAATTTGTTCGGAGAGTTGATATTGAAAGAATTAGTTTGGGTTTGTCTGTACCAATACTTACTGTTTCTGATTTAGACGTTGAAAGTGATACTAGTATTGTTGACACAGAACATAATCTAAGTAGTGATGAAAACGAAAATAATAAACTGACCTCTAAATTAGGCAATGCGGCGTCATTTCGAGTAATTGATGTAAGTGCGACACAAATATGTCTTTTATCTTTTCCATCTATTTCTTCCATCTTACTACGTGGTCCAAATGAAGCTCTACTGGATGAAACAGAGCGTAGTCTTCATGACGCTTTAAGTACAACAAAATCAGTTTTAGAATGTGGAAAAATTTTACCAGGAGGTGGAGCAACAGAAGTGGCTCTGAGTATTCGATTAGATAAATTAGCAAGTGAAACGTATTCAAGAGAGAGTATGTGTATATCCGAATTCGCAAAATCGTTACTTGGTCTAGTAAAAGTGTTGGCGAGGAACGGTGGTTTGGATGGTAATTCTGTGATTATGGAGATTATTAAGGCTCAAACTAATATTTCCAATAAAGATGAGCAAGAAGATTTTTCTAATAAGGATATAGGCTTCGACCTATACACAGGAGATATACAAAACAATATTTCGGCAGGTATAGTCGAACCAAATAGCATAAAACTGAGTGCTCTCAGAAGTGCTGTAGAAGCCGCTATAAGTGTTTTAAGAGTGAGAAGTGTTATTGAAGTGTTTAGTAAAGAAGAAAAAGCAAATGACGGCGACCAATGTGGAGATCACTAAATTTTTTTACGATTAATATTTTTCAAGGTGTTTTTAGTATAATAAAATTTCATATTCTAATAAAAACATCTTATAATATAAATAGAATATTAATAAAAAAAGCTTGGTTTTTAATATTTTTGTTTTTTTGACCAAATATTATGTTTCCCTCTCATTATTACATTAGATATATTATAAAAAAAATGTAAAAAAAAAGCACACACTCTACTCCATGATTCCACGCGATGAACAAATTTGGTCAACGATCGGCAATAATAAACACTGTTCATTCAAAATCAAACTCCCAATCTGCGCTACAGTAACCAACCCCGCAAAACCCCAGAACACACTTATAACAGCCCTAGAGACCCCTATAATCTCACACCTATGTAAAAACCCATATAACGTCAATGGTTTGTGTAACAAATCGAGTTGCCCTCTCGCCAACAGTAAATACGCTACAGTTCGAGAAAACTCAGGATTATTATATTTATATATAAAAGAACCGGAACGGATATTAAACCCAAAATTACTATATGAAGAAATATTGCTAGAAAATGATTATAATGAAGGTCTCGAACAAATAGAAAAAAATCTAATGTATTGGCCAGGTGATGTGGTGGAAAAGTGTAAAATGAAATACACGAAGTTGTTTAAGTATCTGGTAAGGAAATCTGAAGCACAAGATATGAATATTATCCCAAATAAAATGCAAAGAGTCAATAAAAGAAGAAGAAAAATAGAAAAAGTCGCGGCAAAGCAAGCACTTAACATTGTCAGTATTCAAAAGCCAATTGAATTACAATTAATTGAAAGGTTAAAATCTGGCATGTACGGTAAAACCGTTGAAGAAGAAGTAAGGAATAAAGACGTTATTGAAAAAATGCGAAATACAAAGAGACGGTTTATAGCTGAATTTGAAGAAAGCGAGCATTTTATTGATAATAATATTAAGACTCAAAGTAAAAATAGCCAGGTTAAAAAAAAGAAAAAATTACTCAAAGAGAGTATTATTTGGTGAAACATACTTCTTATAATACAGAACTTAATAATTAAATATATTTTGAATAACTTCATTTTTTAATTTACGTTAATATTCTTGTAACACGACCCGATTTTCGATATTTGAAGAAAAATACATCAAATAAAGAATATTAAGCCAATATAATAAATCAGAGACCTTTGTACTCCCCAATTAACATACAATGGTCTTTTTCAAAAGGCTCAAGACCAACTTGTTCCTTTGGCTTAATCCCCTCCTTCCTCATAACATTGACTTCCATCCCGAACACGACTTCAGGATTAACAGTAGAGTCCACGCAATTGGCTTTAATAGAGATCATTACTCCGCCTTTTGCTTTCAAAAAATATTGTGCATTTAAACCTACAATTCTAGTTTGATCCGGCTGTGCGACATCAGAAATTATGCAATCAACTATTGGCACCAACATTCTATATTTATGTGGTAGTCGAGCATCTTCAATTATCGGAATTATATTTGATCTTTTTTTTGCCAAATTTACCAAATCTCTACCAGATCTTTGAGAAAATTCTATCGCATATACTGTACCAGTATTAGTTATTATGTCTGAAATATGTGAAACTGTTGTACCGGATGCCGCGCCTAAGTATAAAACTTTTGTTCCTGGTTTAAGAAAAGTCATATCGCAACCAGAGACTATACACGCTGCCAGCTTTGATCTGTAAGGGTTCCAAGTTCTATATTCTGTTTTTGTATTACTCGTATTGGCTGTGGACGTTGCTTGAGAGATGCGCTTTTCATTATAAACAGATATACCAGGCACTAAGTTCTCAGTAAGTAAAGTGTCTTGTTTTGCTTTTAAAATAAAGATGTTTGGGAACTTTGGGTGGGGTATTATTTCCGTATTTGCGGATTTTGAAAACTTGCTATTTTTATTATTGGAGGATTTTGAGAATTTAGAAAATTTATTATTAGGCTTGTTATTGTTATTAGATCGGTTTTCCCGGTTATTGGATGAACGAGTACGACTGTCATTAAACTTCCTTTTATGCTGTGGAACCGTAACCATGAGGGTGTATTTTTTATTGTAATATTTTATTATTATATTTTATAATTATATTTTTGATAAAAAAACACTTTTTTATAATATGATATTATATTTGTTATATTAGTCTTATAAATACTTGTTCTTTTTATATTGATCTTAGTTTACTGGGTAATTATAATTAGAAGTATAAAACAAGTCGAAATCAAGTCCCTGTTTTAGTTTACCTGCTTCATTGATTTAAATATTGCAACGAAGTTTCGCAGTAATTTTTATAATTAAATAATCGAAATGCTTTAAAATATTTCGTTTGTCTACACTTAATATTAAAAATTTTTACTTGTTCGGCTCGATGTTTTGATCTGCTATATATATAAAGTTTGAACATTTTTGCGAAGTAACTTTATAAAAACCTAGCTATGAGATTGTTCACAAAAATAACCACTTTAGCTTAAAACTATACGAATAGAGTATTAGCTAAGACAAAAGAATAAATCACAAGGTAATGACTTACTAAGCTAAAAAAGCGACTTATGGAAAAAATTAACTTCTTCGTTAAACGAAATAATAAAAAAAACAAAACGCTCAGCGAGTTTTTAACCGACAAAAAATAAATGTTCTTTCTAAAGGAAAGAAACTTAGACACGATATAAAAATAAACAGATTTATTTTAGAAAAAAACTATTAGCAATTTAAAACACACGAAGCAAGTCTTTCTTAGTAGAGCTACGTCTACTTATTGGCCCCTGAAAGTTTATTCTGTCTGTATGATAGCTAAAGGCAAACAAACCATATATAATCGTGTTCAAAAGTTCCATGCTACAGCTTTCAAAAAACACCATATGTTATCTCGTACTTAAATCATATAAAAAGATGGGAATATCGTAATAAGTCAAAGCTTTCAACTCGAGGATTAAAATTTTCTGAAAGACCATAAACGACAACGTTTTTTAAAAAACAGTTCAACCCAAACTTACACCACTTCACACAGATAGTCGATTACTATGGATATAGTTAAATATTATAAATTTCTCACTGTTTTTTTTGATATATTTGATCTAAATCAACGATTATGAAACTTTTCGATTTTCTTGTGTTTTTTAACTCGAAATAACTATACTTCATCGAGATTTTTTTCACTTCTTAACTTTATTTACAAAACTGCGATAAACTTTAAGGGGCAAATAAGCTTAAGTTTGTTTGATTACAGATGTATATAGAGAAAAACCCAGTACTTATACAATTCGCATCACTAGAATCTTAATTAAAGAGAGTTAGACTCTAGTTTAGTTAAGCAAAAATATTTAAGTAAAAATTAAGACATCAGACAGTAATTTTTTAAAATATTGTTTTTAAAAGTGTTAACGCGTGTATTGGTGTGTATCTGTTTTGAATACAATTTAAAACAAACCAAATAATAAATTTAGTCAAAAAAAACATTGGTAAAATAATTAAAGATGTTCAGACAGGGGTTTTACGCCCGATTCCGAGACAGAACTAGATAAACGAGATGCATGATCATTAAAAAAACAATTATAAAAAACCTTGGTTGCTTTTTATTTAAACATTTTTGGTTGATTAAATTAAAGTAAAAACAACATTCACTAAGCTTATAATGAGCGAGAATGTAAAAGTGTCGAAGTTTTTATAAACAGAAAAAATAATAATTAGTTTCTGTGTTGTTTTTTTTAGCAAAACCAGTTAATTTATATTAAGTTAGCGTGTCTTATCAGCATGTCGAAGCGATGACATTGTCGCATTATTGAAGGAAAAAGCTTTTTTTACACATGCCTTTCACAATTATAACAACTAAATTTATTTTTTTATCACCTCTAAGTCCTGAGTTAAGATCAACAAGGATTTTACGTTTTTTTTTAATTATTTTTTTTCAGTTATATCATACGTTTTTTGATCAAGATATTAAAATAGAAAAATGTTTAAAAAGCATAACACGTAACCCCCTTTCGCTAGTTTGTTAAAAAAACATATTCAATAAAAAAACACAAAGAAAACAATGTTAAAAAATTAAAAAAAACAAGAGAAAAAACAAAAAATACAAAAAAATTGCCCATAAATTACATATAAATATACTAAAGTTTTAATTAAAAACGACACAGAAATATATATAAAAACTAAACAAATACGACAATAACAGAAAACTATATAATAATAGTGTCATAACTAATACTAAAACTCAATTAATGTTATAAAAAAGCTAATTGTTTACAACAAGAAAATATAAAACGATAAAAACCCTTGTTTAAGTAAGCTTCGTTAACAGTCGAAAAATTTAGTGTTAAGCAAAGCAGGCTCTTAATATTTTTAAAGATTTTATGTTGAGAAAACAAATAAATCTTTTTTAAAAATCTCGGTTTTTACAAAAAAACAGACATAGATAACAGACGTTAGAATTTTAGAGCTCTAAAGACGAATTGAAGCGGGTTTAGAATGTTTTTTGTACATAAAAAATGTATATAAACATTTTTTAAAAAACCGTTACACAAAAAGAAGAATATATGTGTGTTTTTCCAGATTTTAAGGTTCAAAAAAAAATGATTATACCCGGCTCGTCTTGTAAAAGAGTTAAGTAGAGCATTTTTTATGTTTTTTAATTATATACAGATTTCGTGATGAAGAACTTAAATAACGATTTATTAATATATTTTGTTTTTCTCTCTAATAATTTATAAATGAGGGCTGAGAAATCGACTCTTCACCTATTTTCTATTTTGATTTTTTGTTCATAAATGCAGTAAATAGTTTTTTTTCAGAAATCATATTAAAAAAAACATTTTTTTTTCACTATTCAGTAAAATATTGGTTAATAATTAAACTGACAAAAACAAAACGCCCGATATATTTTTTTCAGACTTCGGTATAAGGTACTCTTCGTTTTATATATTATGAAATCATCTACGGAAGTATCGAAACTTCATGCAAGAAAAACATTTTAAACTTCTTTTGTTTTTCTTACAACTCAAAAAAACGATCGTGAAAAAAATAATTTATAACTGCACGCCAATCTCATAAATTCTTTTTAGCCGGCTCTGGTTATAAAAAACGTTATAGTGACATTTATATTATATTATTCTTTAATAAACTATTTCAATCTCAAACTGCACTGATTTTTTAACTTAAATTTTTTATTAAATCTATAATATTTTTAAAGCTCGTTATATAAAGTAAAAACATCTTTCTTTTATACTTCTCTCAAAAAATATTTCTTTTTATAGAAAACGTGTTTTAATTTAAAAACAAGTTGAATAAAGAGATTAAAATGTTTATTGAGAATTATTACAATAAAAAAATCTATTTTTTCTTCAAGTATATTTATTCTTTTAAAAAAACAATAGAATTTTGTTTTTTGTTACGATTAAAAATGTACGATAATTTCTTATTTATGATCAAGCGTTAACCTTTAGTTAAATTTTGAAATCTTTTTATTTAAGAGAAGAAACTCTTTTAGAAAACAAATCAAAAAACTGTAATAAAAAGAAACACCGTTTTTATCAATCTACATGACATCATATAAGCTTTTTTCAGTAAATTATTTAATAAATTAAAAGAAACATGTTGTTATAGATATTTTTTTTCAATTTTTTTGTCAAAATCATAAAACACGTAAAAATATCACTAAAATAAAAATAAGAAGTATAATTTTTTTCAGAATTTATATGCAGAATAGTTGAAAAACTTGTTGCAATTACAACATTAGCTCGTGATTCTAAGAGACAGCACTAGTATAAATATAAAACATCTTAAAAAACGTTACATACTTAAATCAACAAGAACCAGCTGGTTGTTTGGAAAAAAATTCAAAATTTGCGTATTATTATGCTAGAATACTTTTTGGGAAACGTTTTAAAAGGAGAAGTCTCTGCTTTTTAAATTTCATGTTTTTAATAAAAAAGCGTGTTAAGTTTATAAGTACAACATATTTGTAACAAATAATACTATGCTATAAATTGACCATTTTAGCGTACTGTCCGAAAAAGCGCTTTTACAGGTTTTTATAGCTGGTATGGCCTTGTTTACGCTTAATATGACATCGTTCATTTCTAATATGACATTGTTCATAGCTGGTATGACATTATAAAAGACAAATACATAAAAAGAAATAAAAGTATTTTAAAAAAAAAAGCTTAATTAATCTAATTTTTTTCAAATCTTTTTGCCAAAGAAATAATATTTGATTAGTTAAAATTTACTTTTTAAAAATACTTTTATTTCTTTTTATGTATTTGTCTTTTATAATGGCATACTAGCTATGAACAATGTCATATTAGAAACGGAAAGTATCATATTAAGCGTGAACAATGTCATATCGGAGAAGAACAATGTCATATTAGGAAAGTACACGTCACATTAGTGAAGAACAATGTAATATTAAGGGCGAACAATGTCATATTAGAAATGGACAATGTCATACTAGCTATAAAAACCCTGTATATAAACATAGGGGCGATTACCATGATCGCTGTAATTATACAATGTTCGCTTTTAAACATTTATTTTTGGAATATCAAATAGAAACCTTCGCGTTTACTTAAAGAAAACTGATGTGAATTTTTCTTGAACATAAATCATATCTTAAGTGTATGACTGGGATTAAATAAAATTTATACTAAGATCATGATATTAAGCCCACTTTCTAAAAAATTAAAATATGTAATGAGAGAGGGGAGAGAAGACGGAAGAGAAGTGGGGATGGGGATGGTGTCAGATAATTTGGTAAAAATATCAGTTAATTTGAACGAGTTTTCTGAAGGCCACACTAAGAATTATAAGAAAAGCGCTGTAATTTTTTTAGCAATGAAAAATAAAAAAATGCATATAAACATGAATGTCGGAAGGGGTAGACGGGAGGTGAAAGAATAAAATGCACAGGCAGGAAACACTGTTTTTTTGCTAAAAATAAGT
>SBJP01000241.1:0-20200 GCA_014805705.1 Cucumispora dikerogammari | reverse complement strand
ATTGTCTAGCGCTTTTCTATAACAATTTCTTATAGTTTCTATTGAAACTGTATCCCAAGCCAAATGTATGAAACACATAGCATCATAAATTGTAATTTTTTTAAATGATCTGTATAATAAAGTTTTTCATTTTTCAGACTGTCACAATCAAATAAAACTTTGTTTGATAACATCTTTTTATAGTGTGATTTAAAATATTTTATAATTCCTTTATCACAGGGCTAAATTTAAGACAAGACGCTCGCTAAAAAACAAAACAACTCTATATGGGTATAGTCCGTGTCGATCGGGTGCACTGTTGCTTCGTCTAAGATCAGCAGTATTTTTCTATTCATTTTTTTTATATCTGAGTTTAATTTATCTAGTCATTCTTTAAATATTAATAAGCTCATTCAAGCCTTTTTAGTGTGTCGATATGTGAGGTTTAAACGTTAATGTTTCTATTACCAAACGATCTTGGCTTTCGTGATTTTCCGATGACTAGGGGGATTATTTTCTCACCTTCTAAACTAACACAAAATAAAATTGTCAAACTTTCTTTTTCCAGCTTTCCACTGGCAAAGTCGTTCTTATCTAACGTAAATGTTGAGCTATGTTTTTGTATCCAAAATAAACTCGTTTCATCACAATTAAATACATTCGAAGACTGATATTGACGCAGTTTCTCTCCATATACGCGTTTTAATTTAATGATATTATTCTTATCTACTAAACCAGCTTCTCCCGATATTTTTCTTACCTGCAAATTATGCCGTTTTTTAAATTTTGCAAGCCATCCATCCGACCCAATAAAGTTTTCAATTGCAAGCTTTTTGGCTAGCAATATTCCCATTTCTTTTATATTAACAGAATAAACAATTACATTTCTTCTTCTCTTATTCTGTATCCATTGATATAGTATATTATCTATTTCAATCGTTTTTGTTAATTTTCTATTTCTTAAGCTTGTGTTTGGAATATCCATCTGAGGATAAATTATTAGTTCATCTCGGTTTTTAATGATCTTGTTAATGGCTCCAAGCGAAACACCAAACTTCTTCGAAAGATATCGCTGACTTAGCTTTGAATTATCTTTGCTATATACTGCAATTTTTCGCTTTGATGTTAAATCTATATCACAGTTTTTCTTTCTATCGCTGTTTTTTTTTGTAATCATGATAAGATGTTTTGTTCTCTATTAAACCATTTTAACATATGCTCTGTTCTTTTATTGTTTTTTATGAAACAATCGCGTTTTTTAGAAAGTTTTTTTTCTACTATTTTTCGTGAGTGTTTACATTAGAGAGCGGTCTTCGACAAAATTAGTTTTTTTTAGTGTTCACGTTCACAGAAGAGAATGTATTTTAATATAGCTTCAACTACTAAAAAAATCAGCTTTTTTTGTGTTCACAGTGAAGAATGTTCACAGTAGAGAATGTTCACAATCGGAGAATGTTCGCTGTAGAGAATGTTCGCTGTAGAGAATGTTCACTGTATAATGTGAACTATTTGTCAATAAATGCTATTTTTGGCATTATTAAGAGAATAATTGCGTTTCAAAAAAAAAAACGATTGGAGTATTGAGAAGATTGTAGAAGCCGATGAATCGTGTTTAAGCTCCAGAAAAAATTACAAGCATGAGGTTTAAAAAAATATCTGGTGTGTAAGAAGTATTTCGATGCCGGCCAAAAAAAATTTTCTAGAGCTTGCGGTAACTCGCGACATGATTAACTTCGACACAATTATTGGCGAAATGTAAAAAAAATACATTAATCATAATCGATTGTTATCGAGTATATTTAAACGTAGAAAATATCGGGCATTTACACGAAAAAACAAATCTCTCAAAAAACTTTATTTACCCTAATGCCAAGACTATACACAATCGAAAAATGGAGTTTTTTATGCTCATGTTTAAAGAAATATATCAGATCACGTGGTAAAATTTTAAAAAAAAATTTAAGATACTACCTTGAAGGATTTAAATTTTTTAAAATTTTCGAAAAATTTTTTTGAAAGATTCTTTTAACAATTTCGAATTTATCATCTTTCAATAATTTTTTTAATTAAACAAATTTTAATTTTAATATAACTTTTATGCTCTTCAAACCAACTTTTACTCAAATGTGTATTAAATCAGATAAACAGTTAAAACAAAAGCAAAAGGACGAAACAAAAAAACAAGCGAAACAAAAAAACGAACGAATGTTGGATTGAGTGGACAAATAAAAAGAAACGCACGAAATGATCCAAACTTACTGTTTTTTAAATTATCTAACAACAATATATTATCATAATATTTTTGCTTTACATATTATAAAATTATTTTGAAAGTTGATGCGTGTTTTTAAATAATATATATATTTTCATAATTAAAATATATTTTATTTTTTGTAAAATTTTATATGTTCGCGAAAAGCTGCCAGTCCTCGCAGAAAAAACGTGTGATAGAACTTTCACGATAGTCTTAATTAAACAAATATAAGTATAAAGGCGACCGAAAAAACAGAAGAGCAAAAATAAAAAGAAATCTTTCAAAACAGAATACGTTCGCCTTTAAAAAAATAAAAAAGTAATCTGCTGACAAAAATGCTACAGCGAAAATGTTTTATAATCGTCTTATCATCTTTACCCACAGGCCATATATCATTTTCTCGAGTTAAATACTTTGACCGAGAATAAATTACGTTTTTCGAACATGAAATCTATGAAATATCAATGTTTGAGTAGTAAATTGTTACGGTCAAAGGCTAGCCTCGGTTCGCACAACAGCGCATTGTTTATATGGGAAAGTTGAACGTGTTAGTTTTCATACATCTTTCGATTCTCATACCAAATAAAAGACTTGATAGCCTTCGTTGTTGTCTGTGAATAGATTCCAAAATATAACTTGTGATGCAATTAAAAAACTTTTTAAAAGGAAAGTTTGCTTTCGGAAAGAATGGTTCGTTCTATAAAAAACATTGAAGTTGTGTCTTATCAAAACACATAAAATTAAAAAGTAATTTTTTTTTGAATATAAGTATTTAATGCGAGCGCTGTTCGCCAATAAATTGGTAATATATAGTATCGTTTTTTTTTCTATAAACACATTGATGTTTTTTAATAGAGAAAAATCTTTCTGTGTGAAGTTTTTCATAGTTTATTTAAAAAGCCTTTTTTAAAGTCGATTATATTATTCTCGAAGAAATTTTATATCATTTGCTTTACTTGCGCGAACACTCTATTATAATAAATTATTTTTTACTGAAAAACACGTATAAAATGTGCACGATTAATTTTGAGCGTAAAACGAGAAAAGAGAGATTTTGTGGTTTCGCTTTTACTAAAAACTGACCTCTCTTATATTTAATCAGTTTTTATCATAGTTGAAAAAAATAAACCTTTTGGTACTAATAAATTATAATCAGATTACATAAAACTGTTTTAAATCCGCAAGCGTTTAATCTTATTAGAACCGACGTCTTTTTATTTAGAAATATCTTATATAGTGCGTTTATATATCTGGCGATATTGTGAGAACAGTGTCAAAAACTAGCAATATTGAAAAGCGGTGTTTGAATCTACAGAAAACTTCATTATCTGACTAATAATTGTGTATGTCACTAGCTGTAGTTTTACAAAAACACAAGTACTTTGTTTATTTCATTTTTTTTAGCTTTTACCCGTTATTAATATAAACGTTTGTGTTCAGCAGAGAATTCAATGATATGGTCGATCAGATACAAAGTAGCTTTCGTTTTTAAATTTGGCACTTATATACTTCTTTTCTCAATCTTATCTTTCCGAAAGTTTAATATATCATTTATATAATAAAAAACTTGTTCTCTTTTAAAAACAGCCTCTATATATTTATATCTTGTTTCAGAAACGAACACTAAAAATATAAACACTATTGATTAGACCCTATTTTTTTATAAGATGAGAAGATTAAAACTCTTCAGAAATATCCGTAGAAAAGTTTTTTAATTTAAGATGTTTTCTTCTTTCTCGCAGTATTCAGTAGATATCATATAACGGTTTTGATAGGCTTCATAATACATGTTAATCTAGAACTAAAATTTTTTTTGATATACTATTATTTTATTTTTTACAGTGTTTTCAGTGATAGTTTATTTTTTCTAACTTAAGATAATTTCCTATGAAAATACTCTCAATGCGATTTTTACAGATAACCCAGTATATATGACAAAAAACAACTATCTGAGGTATCAATATAATAGAACGTTTTGAGACAATAGAGATGTCTCTCAGATAGATAGTCGCGATAATCAGACTAAAATACCGCATAACGTCAAAAAACATCTAATTATGTCAGCGGGAGTGTACCGTCACGCTCTAAGAGAATGGGAAGTGAATAAAAATAACGTTTAGTTTTTATGTTTCAATAATTACTGTGGATATGTTTTTAGGTTCATTACACTACATTTTAAACTGTGTGCTCGTTTATCATAACAGCTCAAATGCGCAAATATTATAGCAGAAAAATAGAATAAGAGTTTATTTGCATATTATTTGCTTTTTAAAATTACAAAAACGTTACTGTTTTTCTCAATTAGACTAATTTTTTATTGGTGTCAAGATCAATAGAGAAAGAAAATTTCGACGAAAATGGCCTTATCGAAGCGATCACGCTATAACATATAAATACTCTAAAGAAACAAATCGATAAATATAACATGCTATATTATAATATTCAAAATAGAGTGTAAATGTGAGTTCTATAAAAAAGCGTTAAAAAAAAGAAAGCTGTTTAAAGCCAACAATTTTATTTCTATTCACACATTGGACAATACGCACATCACTATTATCATATGTTCAGAGATCGATGTGAATCAGATTCTGTTTATCTATTCAGTTATTTTACACAGTACACACTCTTCTAGAGTTCACTAAAAAATGTGTTTTTGATCAAAAATGCCGTTAAAAGAAATGGTCGCTTACTAAAACACAATTACGTGCTTTTATTCTAAAAAAACGCACGAGATACATCAAACATATGCTGACACCTACTAAAAAATGCAGAATTATTTGAACATGGTTGAATTGGACAGAACATACTTCAGTAAAATTTGTTTTTACTAGTTATCCTGAACTTATCTCAATATATATTAATTTTTTTTCGAATAAATGTTTTTTTATATAAAAAAACCTTTATATTTCAAGCATTATTGTTTCTAATTCTGAATTTTATACTTTATTTTTGTTTGAACGTTTTTTTAGTGCTTAGTTTTTCTAATAACGATTTTCAATTATCATAATAAACTGCAATTTATTATGTTGTTTTTAATAGTTATGATACTGTCCCGCTGGTTGTTATATTGAATGTAACAGTTTTAGTAATGTTCGGGAAATTATTATTTTGATTGCAATATTTAATAAATAGATCATGAAACTCTTATCTAGTTTCGGTGAGAAAAACTGCAGCTTCAAATATAAACCACAGAGCTTATAAGGGTTTGGAGTTAAATCCCAATAGATATTTTCTGCGCTTTTAGAATGAGAAGTGTATGGTTGTGGTTGCAGTATATTTTAATTTCCGTCAACTTTAAGAAAACATATTTTCTTTTATAAATGGAAACACTAAAGCTTTCACTTTCAATTAAAAAGAATGTGGCGATACTATTATATTTTCTATGCTATGGTTACTTTCTAAAAAAAACAGGTCTTTTAGTTTTGAAAAACAGTGCAACATACATTCCAATAGAAAGAATATTTACTAAAAGCATCTTTAATACCTACTTTGTTGATTAAAATATATAGAAAACACATCCAATAAATTGACTCGTTTAAAAATGTAAACAATATTTTTATTTGAAGAAATAGCTTTTTTCTCAGTACTTACGGATTATTCAGCGAAGTTCAACTGTTTATTCTAAAACTAAATAGTTCTTCGATGAAATAGAGTCTTCGAATTTCGGTATTCTCAAACTATTTTTGGGTTTAATTATAAAAGCTTTTTTTTTATTGCATTTTCTATATTTTATCATATAAAACATATACACATGAAAAAAGAACAGAGCGGTCTAATTGACAAATCATCAAAAGCACAGAGTAGGAGCAAATCCTCCAAAGATAATAAACAAAGCAAAGAAGTCAAGCCCGGTACAATCCCTAAAGATAAGAACTTAAAAAAATTAAGTACAAGTGCGAAACTGCCAACGAAAGCTGAAAAAACTATAGAATCTCATTTAAGCCCTTTAAGTTTGGATAGTATATTCAGCCAAAATATAAATAAGTATGTCAGTGTGTATTTAAGAAAAGACAAATTATATAAAGGAATATTATGTGGAATCGACGAACACAATAATATACTACTAGGAAAATGCGTAGAAGTGGTAGACGGTAGTTCTATTGAAATTGGAAGCTGTATATTAAATGGGGGGTGCATTGCTTATATTGAGATTTAATTATTTGATTAATTTAGAAAGCAAGTTTGTTATTTAATTGAGCAGGTGACTGTTTAAGTCGGCGGAAGAAAAGACGCTGTTTTTTATATTTTTTGGGAAACTAGTTTTTTTGTTTAAGTTTAACTTAAACTCTTAGAAAGAAAAGAATTCAATATATGGTTTTCGTTCAATCTAGATTCTGTTTACTAGAATAATTTATTTACTTAGGAAAATGGTTTGAAAAATTCTCTAATTGTTTTTGATATCTGAACATTTTAGTGTCAATAGTTGTGATTTAGAAAAAACAATTCGTGTTTATTAAATTTTTTTCTTATCTAAACTTTTCAAAAAGCGGCCTGTTAAAGTTAAAAGTAATGTGTGTATGGTATGTTATAGTCAATTTTTTACTATTCACATACAGTCCGCCATTAGAGTCTGTTTGTCTTTGTTATAAAATCGTTTTTTACAACTATTTTGGCTTTTTTGAAACAATGTTCGACTACTCGCAGCATATATCTAAAGTCGAGCAAAGCCTTTTTTTCGGGCATTTTTAATAATAAAAAGCATATAAATCTTATGTATAGAAACATTTTCATAAAATAACACACAGCTCTGTTTGAGTTCGAAAATATAACGTACAGGGATGACACTCAAAAGGGTGCGTTCAAAATACTGTATGTTTATATCGTTAATAAAAATAACGCTGCACAAAACACCACGTTCCTTAGATTACATATATTAAAATAGGTTTATGTTTTTTTTGAGTTTAATCGATTTAGTAATCTTTGTTGTCTCGCTTTCAATCTCAGATATTTTTATTTTTGAAAATGTAAACTAGGCATAATATATCAAAAAGAAACAGTTTTTTTCGATATTAAGTTATTTAAAAAAAGAAAATGTTCATCTTTAAACACTTAGTTCTAGGATAATTAATAGTTGTCGAACTATAATTTAACACCTTTAAAAAAAAAAAGTAAGAGTAATTTTTCAACTGTTTAGGCTTTGGTGTGTCTGTATACCCCTCTTTAATTATATCTCTAAGTTTTTACAGCTCATATGCGCATTTAAAATCTTTGTCGTTTTTTGAAGCTTAAGAATATTGCTTATCGTTATGGGTGTACATTAATTTTCGAAAAGCCTTTTATTTAATTAAAGCTTAAAAATATATATACAGAGAAAACTTGCTCATGTTTTTACCAATAGAAACAAAAAACCGTTCTTTTATATGCTAATATATCTCGAGTTATATATACGACACAAGGTAATAGTGTTTGTCTTATCAATACTACGTATTCGAAACATTAAAAAAATTTTTAAAAGAGACATGTTTTTTTAAACAGTAACAAAAATAAAAAATATAAGCATTAGTATATATTTCAAAACAATACGTTTAACATGAAAAGAATACACTTTTATAAAAACGTTTTAAATGCTTTTTTTTAATTAGTCAATATATAATATATGTACGTAATTAACACACATGAGAATAAAAAATATATTTAGGAAATATAATAAGCAGACAGTCTCAGATAAGTTACATGTAGAAATAAGTTAATATAGATGATCGTAAATTCATTCATAGATAAAGCGCTGTCTCGTCTTTATATGAGAGATTATACACGACAAAATAAAAACAATCGATTAAACTTGAAAGTGGAAAAAAACTAAGTAGAATAATATCTGTTTCTGATGACACGTGTATTAATATATATATGTTTGTTTTATATTAAAAATAAAATCAAACGGATAGACAGATCTTTTTATATACACATGTCTAACATCTAAAGCTACAACAAAATCAATTCACTAAACAACATTACTTTTTTTTATATTTCTCTATCGAGTTAAACAGATATATGTAGTTCATCTAATTTTCTAACGTGCGCATATAGTGATTAGTTACAGAACCACCCCGTGTATAATGAAGCAGATCTCACAAACATAAAAAAAGTTATACTTAAAAACATGTTTTTAGTTGCTGTTTGACTGAAAACTTACTTTTCCTTATAATAATAAAGTGAATAATCAGAAATAAACCAAAATTTGTAAAATATCAAAGATTTCATTTTTAATGACAAAATGCTGTTTAAAAACAAGATAGTTAATTAAGATATACTGGCTTCGATATAAAAATACGTTTTTATTGATTATATATAAAAATATGGTATGGCGCGGCTGTTATTTTGCAAAAAACATCACAGCAGATCATAGAAGACAGGCACTGTGATTACAAGTGTTTTTAGTAGAATATAAAAGTCTGAATACAGACAAAGCAAAAAAATATAAATTCAAATCTTGAAACAGATGAATGAATAAAAACTGTTAGTCAGTCATTTAGGTACATCGTCAAGAGCCTCAAACATCACATAAGGATAAGCTTAAAACAAAAATACAACATTGAATCTGTAAAATATTTATAATAAAACATAAGCAAGAATACAGAAAATAAAAAAACACAGTTTATGTTCAATAAAAAAAAATTTTCTTTATGGAATTAACCTTCCGCTCTTTTTTATTAAACAAATGGGTGGAAACACAAGTTTTTTAAGATGTGCTTTGACACTATAGTGTATACCATAAAACATGCTTGATTTCAGAAAAAAAAGTTTCAAAAAGATAGATTGTGTGTATAGATAAAAAAACAACCGTGTATTTGTTGCGTTATGAACGATACCAACTTTTCATTTGTCCTATATTATTTGTATAGAAAAAGATTTTTTGATTAAAATTTAATATAGGAGCCTCGCGTTATGATTGGTTCTATATTAAACTTATATGATTATAGTAATTTTTTTCCATTTTAATATAGAACGAAACATAACGGTTTAAGCCGTTATGTTTTTGTTCTATATTAAAATTCTTTTTTTTTCATTATAATTGTATAAATTTAATATAGACCAAATATAACGCCAGACTCCTATATTAAACTTTAATCAAAAAAACATTTTCTATACAAATAATATAGAACAAATGAAAATTTGATATCGTTCATTACGCTGAGATTTTTTTTATTCGTTCTTAATTAATTTTAAGTGAAATCTATAAATTTAATATAGAGCGAAACATAACGTTATATTGAGAATATTTGAAAATGAAAAAACTGAAAGAACGGTTTAATTGCAGAAATCTAACTTTTGAAAAATAGAAAACAAATATATTAAAAAAAAATAAAAGAAGACAATATGCTTTAGTTCTCAGTAATTGAGACAAACAGAAGAAACAGTTTATACTCGTCTACCTGAACACAAATCACGTACCGATTAACCTTGATTCTGCTGAAAAAAAAAATTAAAGAAAAGAAAAAAGTTTTGTAATACAGAACAGGATGTTGTTTGTAGTGTCTAGTGAGACAAAAGAGAAATGTTTTTGTAGTTTCGGGAGAAGAAAAATTAAAGAAGTCTTTGAGTGTTTTAATATATCAGACTTTATGATAGGAATGAATGCGTTGTGGAAACAGTTGTCTAAAGACCATGCTGGTATACCTTTTGAAAACATCATAACTTTTGTGCAACGAGCGTGGCTTGTCAGCGAGAAACAGTCCCTATCCCTTTGCTTCATTAACTCTCATTGTTCCCAGTTACACTAGAGAGCGTCTAATGATCGACACGGTTGATTTAACGAAATACGCGAATGTTAACAGATAGAATAGATATATTTTTACTTTTATAGACTCATTTTCTAAGTTTGACTTTGTATATCCGAGTGTGAAAAAGGACTCTATGGTCGGTATTACAGAGTCTTAAGAGTCTTTTTTATGTCGAAGAGATCTGGTGCGTTTTCCATGGTGACAACGGTGGGGAATTCACTGTCCGTGCATTAAAGGGTTTTTGTTATTCTCCAGGACAGCACACCGACGGGGGTTTTCATATAGGCCGCAACCCCAAGACCGGATTGAATGATTTAATCGAACAATAAAATCCCGTATAAGAAAAATATTTAGATGAAGGGAACACGCGTGTGGCGTGGAAATAATGCTCTCGTGAAAACAATACGCTTGTTTTTCTTAATTGATTGTTTTTTAATTCATAATTATTTAAGGAGGCTGGCGTGAAAATAATGATTAATAATTTTTCAATACAAAAAAAACTTTTGACACCTATTTTCCACGGTAATTATTTTCACGAAAAAGCTCGTGAAAATAATTACTGTGAAAAACTATTATAAATAAAAAAGAAATTCATTGAAAAAACATTAATCATTATTTTCACGCTAGCCTTCTTAAACAATTTTTAAGTAACTAGAACTAAATTAAGCAAAACAAGCGTATTATTTTTACGACATTATTTTCCTGATGAAAAAAAGCATTTTTAAATTAAAGCTCAACTTTAATTTAAAAAATGAAAGATAAAAATTTCGACATGACAAAGACACCAGCAATTGTTAATGAAAAAGAAAAACAAAATATTATCTGTTTCTTGTTATCAGCAACATATCTATTGACAACAGGCTATAAACAATGAAGGGGTATCAAAAGAAAATCTAAAATATTTACGTGTAAAAATGGTGTTTTATTTGTTAATGAAGGAGATGTTTTAAAGAGATATTTCTGTGCTCACGAAATAGAGGCTGCAGAGAGTATTATAAAATCTAAACACTTGCTGGGACATGTAGGTTTGAACAATTTAAGCAAAACAAGTGCTAGAGATTATTCTGGAATAAGCATAAAATCCATCAAAGAATACATCAAAAGATGCTTAGAATGCAATAGGGAAACCATTGCTCGCTCAACCGTCCCCCTCACACCAATAACTCCATCTTTCGTTGGGGAACGTTTAATAGTGGACACGATTGATCTGTCGGAATATTCTGTTAGAAATGATCAAAACAGATATTTATTTACTTTTATCGATTCTTATTCAAAATATGCTTTTGCTTTCCTTAGTATTAGAAAGGGTGCGAATTCTGTATTATCGATATTAAAAAAGTTTTTTTACATGATGCGCCCATGGAAAATCTTTCATTCTGACAACGGCGGTGAGTTTACTTCAAATTCTGTAAGAGAGGTTTTGAAACAACTAAAAATAGATGATATTCAGGGTACCCCGTATCACCCACAAAGCCAAGGGCAGATCGAAAGATTCAACAGAACTATTAAATCTCGTATCCGAAAACTTTTGGAAAGCGATAGCATCCGATACGTTGACAAATTGCCAGAAATGCTATATCAACACAACACTTCGCCACACAAAGCCACTAAAATTTCCCCATTTGTGTTGTTTTTTGAGTACGACCCTTTGGGTTCAAACTATGGCGATTTAAATCGTCATTTAGATGTTCAACAATTACGCGACCAGTACTTGAGATATGTCGAAGGTTATCGATTAGAGTATAATAACCGATTTTCTACAGTGGAAATTAATATAGAGGATCAAGTCCTAATTGCAAAAGAATTTAATCCGAACTTAGAAAGACGAGTGGGTGTTTTGGAGAGTTATTATATGGAAGATATTTATGTTGTGCTTACAGTATACCCATCTTATATCTATGTTAAGTTACAAGAAGAGGGCCCTGGTAACCCTTTTTCTGTTCATAAAAGATTGATTAAAAAATTTGGTAGTTAACTTTTATATTATTCTAAGCCTTAATTTATTCTTTTCATTTATTAGTTATTTTCTTTAAGTATATTAAAGCACACTGAAAATAATTAAGAAAAAGCTAAACAAACAATCATCGGGCCGTGAAAATAATACGCTTGTTTTTCTTAATTTAGTTCTAGTTACTTAAAAGTTGTTTAAGGAGGCTGGCGTGAAAATAATGATTAATGATTTTTCAATGAATTTCTTTTTTATTTATAATAGTTTTTCACGGTAATTATTTTCACGAGCTTTTTCGTGAAAATAATTACCATGTAAAATGATCACCAAAAAATTTTTTTACATTAAAAAACCATTAATCATTATTTTCACGCCAGACACATTAAACAATTTTTAAGTAACTAGAACTAAATTAAGAAAAACAAGCGTATTATTTTCACGCTAACACAATTTTCACGCCACAGTTATGAACAACACAATTCAATTGAAATCAAAAATCTATTATAAGAACAAAAACTCGTTATTAAAATCACAAATGGTGCAAAATATAACTGTCTAGACTTATAAATATAACTTCGTTTGTAGAGATTTTGAAGATTTAATGTGAAATATGTAAATTAAATTAGTTAAAACTTAATGTTTCTAAACTTTTACACGATCCTTTCTCACTATAATATTAATTAAGACGAAGCTATTATATGTTAAATAATCAAAAATATTTAATTAAAAAAAAAACAAATTTTTTTATTTAATAATATGTAAATCTCACTTTTATTTACCACTATAGTGCCTTAGACTCAAAAGCCTCGTCTGAGATTTTTAGTGTTTTTTAAAATGTTTATATTTCATTAAATTCGTTTGTTCGTTTCGTTTCGTTCGAGTTTGTGAGGCATAAACGACAATAATGCGCATGTTTGTGTCATTTTTAAAAAAAATTTATAAATTAATATATAGTGTTTTTGTTCTAACTTAGAAAATGTTGCTTAATTAAATTATAATATAATTCTATTTTAACTAAGATTATAGTTTGAAAACGTCTATAAGTATCAATGTTTTTTCATCAACAGTTTTTATTTTTGCAATTTAATTTTTGTAAAGATATTTTGATTATATACAGTAGTTCTTTTTTGCAATAAAGTTCTTGTTTTTTTATTTTTTTAATTTATTTATTTTTTAAGAGACATTTTGTAATTTTTTCATAAACTCTAAGTTTTGTGATAAAAAACAAATAACCATTATTATCTTATAATTATATCCGTGTTAATTTTATGCACAGAAAATAGTCTTAATATTTTTTCTAGACTTTTATACTGTTTTGATAATAGTTTATTGTAGCGCACAAAAAACTCGCTTTTCCAGTCTGTATATTAACAGTAATTAAATATATAGAGAACAGATTGAAAAGTCTAGCTTATTAAAGTATATATATATGTTAACTTATATTATCGAAAAATAACAGCAAAAACCAATATACACAGTAATTGACGCGTCAATATTAGAAAACATATAAATCAAATGTTTTAAACTTCACATATAAGCTAAACACGACTAAATATACAAGCATAATAGTACTTATAAGCTCGTTTTTTCTCTTATAACACTTTTACAAAAAACATGAAATACGACGAAAATAAGCAAAAGTTTTAAGATTAGAAAAAAAACAAAAAGTTTATATTGTGTTTTCAAAAAAAATAATGTTTTAGATATCTTTTCTTTTATTAAAAACGATAAAAAACAGACCAAAAAACCAATATAACAACATCACAATAAAAAATTTTGTTTATTAAAAAAACGATAAAAACAATAAAACATAAATAGAGGACAGTTTTAAAAAAACTTTTTAAAACTGAATAAAACTCTATAAAAAAAAAATAAACTATAAAAGTTTAATCTCCAAGTTTCTCTTTTTAAATAGATCGACCCGTTCGTTTTTAAAACATTTTTAAGTTGGGGGGCTTTGTTATATGTCGAGAATAACTAGGTTCGGTTATTTTACTTATTTTTTTTTCAAATAAAATATAAAGACTGGATATCTGTTTTTTTTACTTGAAATTTTTTTAATATTAAGAAAGAGAATTTTAATTTTATCAAGTACACAGCACTTTGTATTTTTTTTGCTTGAATTATGTTTTCCTCGTATATTTTATTTTTATTTTTCATTCTATAAAGTACTTGTTGAATCCAGAATTAAAAAAACAACCCTAATTTATCAACATCTTATTTACAACATATTTTAATCAACAGAATATTGCATCTTTGTTTTTTATATTAAATAAGACTCAAATTTTTTTCCGTTTTTTAATCTTATATGTTTTTTGGTTTATTTTTCTTTATTGGCTGTTAATTTGTTAGGTAAATATAGATTTGGCAAATATAATCTAGAAAGATAAGTAAAGGATGTTATTTTGATTAAAAATTTACCGAATTATAACATTTAGAAAAAACAGTGGGTTTGTTGTATAAATAAACTGTTTTCAATATAAATAAATGAACTTAAAGTGTAATATAAATAAAAGAATTTAAAATCCAAAAGAAAAAGTTTAAGTGGAAATAACTAAAAAACATTTTTAAAAACTATTAAAACTTTAAGTTTCGTTTATTTCATTGAACAAAAAATTAAACTATTTTTCTAATTTTCAAAAACGTTTGTTTATACTACACTGAATTTTAAATAACAGCAATGAAAAGCGATTATTTAAGCGAATAAAATGTTTACTTAAGCAAAAAAACTTTGTATATAAAAACAAAGTGCTCTGTTAAGTTAAGTAATTACTAAAAGGCAAACGTTTTTTTCTAGTATGTTCTTTAAATGCAAATAGGCTTGTTTCGTGTATTGAATCATTTATATATTTTAAATTATATAGATATAACGATAGTTTAAGTGATTTCAAGACTCAGACTAAGGCTTTTAATAGTGATTTTACATACTAAAAAAGACACTCATTATTATCGAATCATCAATATATTCTTGTTTTTGATATTAAATATACGCTACAAGTATAAACACATGATGTGCAATTATAAATCTACTTTAAAGCGTAAAAAATAATTACTTATAACACTTTTCATTAAACAATAGAGTTTTTGTTTTGTGTTTTTTGTTAAATTATATATAATTTTTGTTGAGTGTAGTTCTTAATAGTTTATAAAAAAGTAAATTTTTTACCATATACGTTCTGATATTGTGTGTAGTGTTTTAATTGTTTTTTTTGTCAAAAAAATGACGATAATTACAAAACTTTTTTTTTGATAAGCGCTGTTTTTATATCTTAAGTAAATATCCAATCTATTATAAGTTTTATTAAAATTTTTTAAGTCGAGAATAAACAGTTTTTCAAGAAAAAAGTCGTTTTCACAATTAAATTTGATATCGTACAATATAAAATGAAAAAAAATCAAAGAAGATCAATAGACTTTAGGCAAATTGTTATTTTTAGAAGAAAGAAACCACTTAATGAAACAAAGATTGTATTAAAGATAAAAAAGTTTTTTAAAACAGTGTTATCTTTAATATCAAAAAATCTGGATATATAAATCATAATAAGTTAACTTATAAAGTCTAAGTTTGATAATAAAAAAATAGTTAATAAACAAGACATTTATTAGACGTTGTAGAAACTAAATTAGCTATCAAAATAGAAAAAGTTTGTATTTTGCTTATAAATATATCTTAAAAACGATGTCTTTTTAAAAACATTTTACAATATACGATGTTTATTTTCTCTAGTTATTAAAATACAGCTAAACTCAAAAACTAGAAAACAAGACGATATTTTTTCGTTTTTACTTGTTAGTATAAAATCTTTGTAAAATGTTTAAGTGTAGCCACACCGTATAGCATAGCAGCGAAAATTTTTTTTTTTACTGTGTTTTTGTATTTGCTTCACAATACTTATATACTGACTTGATCTATTTTAATTGGCTTGAAGACAGCGTTACTTTTGTAAATAATGTTTTCGTGAATTATGTCGCTTAACTGTCTTGCACCAATTCATTATTCAAAAACTGTTCACTGTTTATATCATTAAATGTTTGTTCAACGAACCAATAGGATTTAATTAAAAAGCGAATAGACAATAAAGCGCGTTTTCTTTATATATACAACTGGTCTTTGCTATATTTTTTTATATCTTTTATATTACTATCATTATTAAAGACTTAATGTTATGGTCTATGAGATTCACATATTACGTAAATTTATTAAGTGATGAATAATCATATTTGATTCTATATTGTTTTTTGTTTCGTTAATTTCGTGTGAACTTGTTTTTAGATATATCAACTAATAAATAAACTTAGATAAAGAAAAAACACCCTGTATAAGAAAAAGTTTTTTTCGTTTTTAAGTCTTTAGAAAAACGCTGTCTCTTTACTTTAGGGTTAATATAAAGTGAAACTTGGCAGACATATTCGATTACAGAGTCAATGAAGCATAGAGTTTGCGGCGACTTATGTTGTTTAAACGCAATGTAAGCATGTAAAACAATATTTTTATATAATAAACAGTCTTTTTTGTATGTAATCAATAGATTTTTTAATATATCAAACACATCAAGATCTCTCATTTCAAGTATTTTATTAAACTGGGAGTTATGTTGTCTTATTAACTTGTTTTACAACGACTTTTATTGTTAAAAACGAAGATGTTTTTTAAATTCAATAAACCTATCGTAGTAGAGTATATACGACAGACATTTTTTTCATCAAATACAATTTACATTAGAGGGGTTCTATTAGTATTTTATATGATGCAATGAAAGACTCTTTTTTCAAGATTTTATTCAATAAGACGTGACTTTTGTTCGTATCAAATCTAACTATAATATAGTATAATAAATGTGACATGTGTTTATTTTAAGATTGATAATAGTAGTTTTTAGTAACCAGTTTCACTGTGTATATTCGTTATAAACCTGTTGTTACTATATGCCTGTTTATTAGCCTCAGCTGATTTGTTTATCTATCATTTCGGAACTGTATAAGCTGAGATCAAATGCTCGAGTTTTGTCGCTATATTTACGAAAATACAAAGTATTTCAAATCTTCGCCATTATTATAAAATAAAATCACAACATGGCCATTCATTTTTTTTAAAATGAATCAACACAAAAAAAAACTTTTAAAAAAACAGACTTTCTATAAAAACAATTCACAAATAAATTTTTAAAGTTTTCACGTTGTAGACAAAAATTAATGAATTAAAAAATAAACTTTTTTATAAAATAATATAAAAATTGGCTATCAATTCCATGGTGAAAAAAAGATTATATACAATATGAAACTTATGAATATATATATCTATGACGCACCGTTGCTTTTTATAGATTAAAAAAACGCTAGTTTTGCCCTAAATAGTCTAAAAGCTTCATTTCATTCATATAACTTTGTTTTTCTATTTTATTAAACACATGCAATTGTTTTTTGAAGACAAAAAAAGATCAGTCTTCTTGGTTCACATAAAGCTGCGCTTTTTAATTGAACAGTCATGAAAATTCTTGCTGTTTGGTTTCATTTTTTTCTCATTTATGAAAACAAAATAACTGAATATAATTAAACGTCAACAGTTGGCCTCAACTTATTATACTATTTAATATCTAAAAAATACTTTTCTATTAATGATAAGTGCTTTGTAGTATGAATATTTTGCGTTCTTTTAAATATAATGTTACCATATCAGATAAACACTTAAACGAAAATTTCAAAAAAACTGTTGACAGCAGTTTAATAAAATTTTTCAAAAAAATATAAAAATCTGAATAAAAAAAAGATTCAGAACATTCTGCTCTAAAAGGAAAAGTTAATAATTAAACATCATTCTTATGTTTAAATATCTCTTGTAAACGATGCAAAAAACGAAACAATTTCTAAATTCCAACTCCAATAATGGATGATTATCAGATTATATTTTAAAAAAAAACATACAGACAACAAGTTTTATTTGTTGGATAATAAATAAAATCTAATTGAAACACAGTTTTTCGTTTTAAAAAAAAGAACAAATCGTCCGAACTTCTATAACATACCCAAGTTATTATTATATTCATAGTTGTATATAACTATCATGTTAGTATTGAAATTAATAGCAGCTCAAAAAATTTAGAATATTTCGTTAATTTCAAGTAAAAAGACTGATGAAAATAATAAGAGAATTTATTATTCCTAGAAAAAACATGCTGAACTTCAAATTTACTTATCATAAAATAAAACATGAAAATATTCTAAAAAATATATTTCTATTAGGCGCTGGTATACTCGAAGCATTATCAAGTATATTCGGTTCAAAATCTATTTTGTGTTCATTCGTGTCATATGCTTTCATATCTAAAAGCGACTTTCCTTCATCTTCTTTTTCTTGCTGCGCATTTAATAGATTGATAAAAGTTTTTTGTTTTTGTATATCGATTGTTTTTTTTATTGTTTCTCTATTTAAAATGGCTCTTTTCAATTCTTTTAAAATGTTTCTGTTCATCAATGAGTTTTTGTAACTCATTTTTTCAAACCGCTCGAAGGATGACACTGGAAGTGTTTTCTGTTCAATGATCTCTTCGTTTTTAATATTACATCTGTCTGTATTTGTAAAGAATAAATTCTCCCATACAGCGATTTTCTGTTGTGTTGTTTGTTTCGAGAAATTTACAGGTTCGGTTGGTTCTGTTATGTTCATGACTATGATTATCTAGACCAGCTTTTATAAAAATTTTTAATCACAATGATCTAATCAGTTTATGTTTCAAAATATTTACAAAACAAAAAACTAGTGTAAGAGAAAAACAGTTTTTAAAATAATATTTAAGTTATTGTAATTAATAAATGAGATATAGTCTTTTATAATAAAGCTAACTTTTGACAAAATATTTGTTTATCAAAACATGTTTTGACTTTATTTTTACATTAAAAAAATTAATCACACTATGAGTCATACTCTGATATATTTATCTGATCAAACTCTTGTTTTTAATTAATCATCGCTCTTAGAAAATAATATTAACAACTAAAACTATTGCGTTTTTGTTTGCGTATAGTTGCCAACATACGGTTGTGTTGACTGGTATCGTGTTAAATATCGAAGTTTATCTAGAATTTACAGTTGTTGACAGATGTCTCGTATTTTGTTTAATTTAAAAATGTTGTTTTTTTCGAACAAGAAAAATGTGTTGCTTTCGTAAAATATATATATTTTATTTTTATCCCTTCATGTCGGGTTTTTATGTTTAAGAAAAATGTTTATACGTATGAGTAACAAACTAGTTCTATTATTCAATTTCGGAGACTGAGCTTTGGCGTTAAAGCAAAAATATTTACAAGAATAAGATTCAGCAGACAATAAAGCAATTAGAAAAAACTTCGCTTGTTTTTGTTTTATTAATCTTAAATGTGAAATAGAAATAAAATCGGGATATTTGATCAAAAGAAAGATTTTTGTAAAAACAACTGGATATATAATTTAAAATATTGTAAAGATATTTTATGTCATCGAAGAATGTTTACACAATCAGTGTTATATAATAAATCGGTTATACAGGGGATCCCAATAATATAAAACACGATCCCAATGGCACAAAATATTATCTTAACCCTTAAGGATTTTGGGCTTATTTTTGTGCATCATTTTTTTTACTAAAGTAATTTTTTTTCAACCAAAAACCTTTTTTCGTGAGCAATTTTTTTTTGTTTATCAATTTTTTTTGTTCAAGAACTTCTTTTTCGTAAAAATATTTTTATTTGAAAATGTATTTTTGTAAAAAGAAAAATTTTGTCTCTATGTTTTTTTTTAAAAATGCTATCTGACAACAGACACGGACACACAGTAAAATGAACCAACTATCGGAAAACCGTTCTTGAAAAACCAAACTTGAAAAACCGAACCTGGAAAATCAAACCCGAAAAACCGAATCTGAAAAACCGAACCTGAAAAACTGAACCTGAAAAACTGAACCTGAAAAACCGAACCTAAAAAACCGAACCTAAAAAACCGAACCTAAAAAACCGAACCTAAAAAACCGAACCTTAAAATGGAACTAAAAAATAAACCCGAAAAAAAAACAGATTTGAAAAAAGCTTCTAAAAAATTAAAATTCATTATTCGAATTGAAAATTCAAACCTGAAAAAACAACTTTATCTTTCATATTTGAACCCTGTAGATTGGTTTTTTAGATTTGAACTTTGTGCTCTGTTTTTCATGCTCGGGTTTTCACGTCTGTTTTTAAAGTTTTGGTTTTTCAGGTTCGGTTTTTCAGGTTCGGTTTTTCAGGTTCGGTTTTTCAGGTTCGGTTTTTCAGGTTCGGTTTTTCAGGTTC
>SBJP01000240.1:4507-20202 GCA_014805705.1 Cucumispora dikerogammari | reverse complement strand
GACGAAATAAGTGTTATTTTATTATTTATAAAAAATTTGACTAGCGTATAAACTCAATAGGTCAATTAATAAACATCCGTTTTCGATAAAATGTGCTAAAAAACATAAAACATGAAAATTGATGAAATAAGAGCGTATTTAATAAACTGATGCTGAGGGTTTTCTTATATGCGACCTGTGTAAATCTTAAAATTACATACTAGTTTTTCAGAATTCGATGTAAAACAGTTTTTTGTTTAAACGGAAAAAAAGCGTGATTTCGTCGAAATTCAAAATAATTTTTTTAAAAGAGAAACACAAACTACGCGTGTACAATATCAAAGAAAGCTAGTCCCTTTTTTTATAATGTTCAACAAGTAACATGGACAAGCAGAAAACCACTATAACACATTGGCACTGCATAAATAGACCTTGAAAGAGGTTTCTTTTTCTTAATGAAGCTAAAAATATCATTGTATCAAAGACACATACATGTAAAAATGGCACAACAAGATGTAGAAAAACAATGGTAATTGATACACCATAAAGAAAAGCTTAAATATACAAAAGCTACAATATGTCATATTTACACACAAGTCACTAAAGAACTACAAGAGTGTATTCTGCAACAACTGTCACATTATACAACCATAAGATATCAGAATTTGAAGACACAAAACAAGCTGCAAAAAACATATTAATCATTTAGACAAATAACAAAATCAGTACAGACTACCTTAAATATACAAAGGTTCATACAATTTGACGCAGTGTCTCAATATGAACTAAGAATTGTAGCTTTTTTATCTTGAAAATTTCGACAATATATCAACAACTTAAGGTTTAAGTTTGTATACTAGACGAAACTTGCAGAATCATCTAAAGACTTCTATATATCTTTAACATTTCACGGTTATTTGCCCATTAGACATATATCCAATTAAATTTTCTATTGTTGTCAGTTAAAATAGAAAACCGCTACTTAAACGAGCAATAACACTCAAAGAAAACTTTAAAAACGAATCAAAAATAGTAATTACAAGTTTCGAATTACTCCTTATAAAGTTTTTTTCGAAAAAAAACCTGTCTAAAAGCATTTTCATTTAGTTGCAACTCTCATTTCAAGAAAGCATTTAGCTTAAAAAACAAAATCTTATATAAACCAGTCAACATTTAAATAACACAAATGTTTGTATGTTTTTAAAAAAAACGTTTTTTTATATGAACAACAAAAAAAGAACAGCTTATCAATATATTTTGTCGATTATATAAAAAAAACTTAAAAAATATTGTCGTTAGGTTCTTATTTATTAAATTAAAATATAGACTCGCCTAGTAACAATTTACACTATAATATTAATTAAGCAACATACACTATAATATTAATTAAGCAACATACACTATAATCTTAATTAAACAATTTACACTATAATATTAATTAAACAATTTACACTATAATCTTAATTAAACAATTTACACTATAATATTAATTAAGCAACATACACTATAATATTAATTAAACAACATACACTATAATTTAATCAAACAACATACACTATAATCTTAATTAAACAATTTACACTATAATCTTAATTAAACAAGGATAATTAAGAAAAAACTAAAACAACATATAGTAGTTTTTCAAATTCTTCTTTTAAAACGACATGAACACACGTACGATTGTCATTTATAATCGCGAAACAAAAAAACAATGTACTTGAATTAGATAAAAAATATAATTAATTAAAAAAAAATACCAACGGTGTCTAGACACTGAGACTTTGCTCTCAACGGTGATACAGCGAAAATTGAAACAAAAAATCGGTTATCAATTGTTAATTAAAATCTAAATTCGTTAATTTTTCGCTTGTCATTAATTAGTTAAATATTTCCACTTAATTAATTTATAATAGAAACTTCCTTAATTAAAATTATAATGAAAAAAAAGAGATACTAGACAAATGCCTAAAACCGATATATCAAAACTTTACGAAACGTATCCAATAACTTGAATATGGTAATTACTTTGCATTATATGTGATTTTCTTTTACTTTATAATATCCATAAAAAACACAAAATTTATTAAAATTTCTTAATTTTTGAGATTTTTCAATTAATGCATGTTTTTCATTCAAAACTATTGCATTACAATTGTATTATATTCTTATGTTAAATAATATATTGTTTTTTGAGCTCTCCTCGTTATAATATATATCATTATATAATATACTGTAATAATATTTTATCAAAAAAATATAGTAAAAAAAAATTAAACCATGAAACTAGAGAAAACACAAGTCTCAACTAATAAGCCTACCATTTCTTCTTCAAATATTGAAGCAGATATATCCAATCTAAGTGTTACAAAGAAACCCGCTCAAAATTGTAATAATAAGAAAACAGGACTCTCTTCAGCATATAAAGCCGACCCGGATGCACTAGGCGAACACAAAACACTTTCAGAACATGAACCTCAAACATATAAAAACAAAAAAAAGATCGACCTAAGAACACCAAAAGGAACTACCGACTTTTCATCAACTGATTGCTTACTTCTAAATCAAATACTTTCTACTTGTGAAACACATTTAAGTTTATATTCAATACCACTCGACACTCCAACTTTTGAATTAACAGACATTTTATTATCAAAATACGACACCGCCCCTGATGAACATCTTAACACATATAAATTGGCAGACCAGGGAGGTGATGATTGTACTCTTCGATATGATTTAACAGTACCTTTCGGCAGATACTTGGCGCAACATAATATACTTAAATATAACAGGTATCAGATAGGTAAAGTGTTTAGAAGAGATCAACCTTCTTTAAGTACCGGGAGGTATAGAGAGTTTTATCAATGTGATTATGATATAGCCGGTAATTATAGTGTAATGACCAGTGAAGCGTTAATATTACAGATAATAACAGAACTACTGGTAAAATTTAAAGTAAAAAACAAATTTATAGTACGAATTAATGACAGACGGATTCTTAATTTAATACTTGAACAGTGTGGAGTACAAATTAAAGACTACCATAGTATATTAAGTACTATAGACAAGATGAACAAAGTGACCTATAATGCGCTAGTTGAAGAATTAACTGAGAAAGGCATGGTGAAGGAAAATATAAATACACTATTAAAATATATAAACCACAAGGGCAGCATTTATGATGTGAGTTTGTATTTAGAAAATACTAATCTAAATATAAAGGAAATATTAGCGGAGTACAAATTGTTGAATGAATATATATTGGCCTATAATATAAATGAAAATTTTATAGTATTTGATTTGAGTCTTGCCAGGGGCGCAGCGTATTATACAGGAATGATATTTGAGGCTGAATATCTTAATACTGAACACAATAGTGAATTGAGTTATAACAATCAAATGGTAGCTCAATCATGTGTTAACACATCTTCAGCCGCGTCTGATAATAAATTCTCATTAGTTGGTTCGGTAGTCGGGGGTGGAAGATATGATAACTTGGTTACAACATTTAAACCTACACTTAACGTTCCTTGTATTGGTTTTTCTGTTGGAATTTATCGTATATTTTCTCTACTAAAATCTTCATCTTCTACTTATTTTTATAAAAATAACAAGAGGTACTTAGTTTGTGCGGCAATTTCAAACTTAAACATACAAAGAATGAATATATTAAGTTTATTATGGAAATCTGGAATAAAAGCCTCAAGTAACTTCGTTAAAAGAGTTAATTTAAGTGAACAAATTAAGTTCGCAAAATTAAATAATTACTGGGGTGTCGTAATTTTGTTACCTGAGGAGATTGAAAGAGGGGTTGTGAAGATTATTAAAAATTTTTATGAAAATAATGAAATTACGGAAGATTTTTCTACTGAGGACAAAACATCAGCTCACATAACAAATATAAATAATAAGGAAGTAGAAGTTAAAGTAGAAGACATGTGTGAATATATTTTAAGTGAAAATTAGCTTTTTTATATTTATTAGATTTTATGTTCGGTTATATTGATGGACCCAAAGCTTTTTATTTTTCTGGGCCCAATTTTAGAAAAAAAACTTTCCAAAAGAAAAATTATTCTGTGAATTTATTTATTTAAAAAACTTCTATCTATAAATTTTTAATTAAATAAAACATGTCCTCAGAATACGAACACTCGTCCGCAACAGAACTTGATTCAGACTCTTCTTCTTTTTCAATCTCTTTTACCGCCGAACAACAGCACTTAATTGCGACTACACCGGCTACAGATCGTATAACTGCTCCATTAATGACAAAATACGAAAAAGCACATATTTTAGGAGTCCGTGCAATGCAAATATCAAAGAATTCACCGATTTTCACTGATATTGGGGATTTAACAGATCCTCTTAAAATAGCGATGAAAGAGCTTAAAGAAGGAAAAATTCCTTTTATTGTTAAAAGGCGGATGCCAGATGGAAGCTATGAAAGATGGAAAATTAATGAGTTACAAATTGATGATGACTAAGCGCTTGTGTTTTATATAGATAGTGGGTGCTTTAAAATATACATTATTTTTATCTAAATATTTTTTTTCAATATACTTATCTATATTTAGAAGAAAAATAATAAAAAACATATAAAATACAATTAGACATCGACTGTTTATCACAAAACGGGAGGTAACTGTCGTCTTTGATAACTTGGTTAATTATAGATATAATTAAAAATACTTAAAAAAAATTTATATGAAACTCTTTCCTTTATTTTCTCTATATTATAATATTATATTCCAGCCTTTTTAAGAAACAATATAAAACAACATGAGTTTAGTTACAAAGGCATATTTTTGACTAGAAGTTATAAGTATAATATTTCATATTTGCCAAAAAAATCCGTTTTTTTAATATAGTATATATTATAATTAATTGTGGGGTTTAGTTTTAAAAGTAAATTTCTTCAAAATTGTTGTTTATAAGCCCTTATATATAAAAATGGCTATAAATCGAGCGTGTTCATTATATAATATAAGTCGTAAAAAATTTTTATGTAATAAACCTTACTTTATAAAATTATTTTCATTATATTACATCAATAACACAAGAAATTTCTTGCTTATGGTCACTATATTAACATAAAGTGCAAAAAATTTTTTTTTAAAAGACTTTAACGAAACAAGTATAGACAATACTGAACGTATATCTTCAAAGAAAAAATGTGACACTCTAAAATTATAAATATAAATATTAAAAAATTGACAGTAAATCTGAAACACGTTTCGTTATCAATTAAAAAGCATGTAATTTTTTGAACCAAGTGATTGTATAATAATATATAAGCCCCTATGATGATGTCAGTAGCTGTTAATAATAAATATGTAATCGTTTCAATATAAAGTTCTGATATAGATATTAATTTTAAAAATCAAAAAAACATATTATCTCAACATAAAAATCAGGTTTAAAGAATAATATAACATGAATATTTTTAACGTTTAAATCTGTTTTTAATAAAACTAAAACATTTAATTTATGTAATCTTTACATAAATGCTGTTTTTAATTTTAAATATATACAAGCAAACATTAGAAAACATTTCTAGTATAATCTATACGTTTTTTTTTGGGCCCTTAATTTTTTTTATATTAAAAAATTTTTTGTTAACGTAAAAAAAACATGAAATAATCTAGAAATATGATATATTGAAAGGATTGATACCAACATAGGAGATATATTTGGAGAAAATCTCGTTTTTTAATATCTAAGTGTCGAAAAAAGTTATTTTTGAAAATCGAAAACGTATATATATCAGGTTCTATATAAAATAAATAATAATATAGTCACGTTAAGAAATTTAAGAATCTTTTTGAATGTATCTAATAATAAAATAGTTACGCTTTTTATATTTCAGGAAAAATATAAAACAATTTTTAATTTTAAACAAACTACTTGTGATCTCTTGAAGTTATATTATTTTTGATGTAATGAACACTTAAGCATCGTTTTTCTTTAGTATACAATAAAAAGAAGCACGTTTGGGTTTAACTAAAAGATATTTTGATGACGTGCCAAATAATAATTAGAGATTAAAAATAAAATTTTTTACAGTTAAGTTTTTTTTAAATATATATTTTTAATCATATACGGTCTATAGAGACACTAAGCTTTGTTTTTTTTGTTCTAGAAAGGGTTGACAAAAAAATTATTAAACGATATTGTAATATTTTTTTCTAAAAAAGTTAAGCTTAATTAAAAATTAATCCTTTATGTTTTATTTAATTGTATTAAATTTCATTGTTTTCCCTGTAAAATAACACTCAAAGAAAAGTTTTTGACAACTTTTTGTTCCTTGAATATAGTTCACTTAGCGGCAAATTAATTACAAACGTCTTGGGTGTATATTGGATCATTGAAACCTATAACAGGCTCAAACATAAAGTAAATAAATTTGATAGAAATGCTTTCAAACCTTGAGGATCATCTATAAAGAACGCCCAAGAATTTATTAGAAAAACTCTAGACTGTATGGGTGTATATATTAGAAAAAAAAGAAATATAGAAAGTAAAATAAAAATAACATAAGAGCGAAAGGAAGAAAACATTGCCATCTTTTTACCGTCCGACTTCTTATTGACACTTAAACGACATTATTTATTTGTTAGACTAACAAATACAAGTGTTTTATAAATATCGAATCTATAAACTAATCAAACAGGGAGCCCATATATATGCACATGTTTGTATAATAAACAGTTTAAGGTTTTAAAAAATCCAGTTTATACGAACATAGTTTCGGTTTAAAGTATATTTAAGAAACAGTGTTTTATATTTATTTTAAAAATATTACCTAATAAGTTATTAAATGATCTTCAGCTAAAGAAAACACTGTAAAAAAAAACAAAGATTATTTATTTACTAAAAAAAAAGTTGACTTAAAATCATAGATAATTTTTAGAACCTTTTTCCAAGTATTTCATATAATATTTCAAAAATACTATAAAGAAAGAATGTTAATTAAAGATCATTATTTTTTATGAAAATCTTACTGTTTCTAAATATGATTTTATAATTTTTCTTGTATATTTTTACGACTGATAAAGTGTTTACAAAAAAAACATTGTTATTTTAAAATTTTAATTTTAAAGACTTTTGAAAATAAACAAAACAAATATTATTATTTTCGAAATAAAGAGCGTTTTTTATAATAAAATTGATAAAATTGATAAAATCTTCATAAAAAATTTTATTTTATCGATAATTCGAAAAAACCTGAAAAAAACACAAACAATAATAACATATAAACATGTATCTAGATTTGATTCAAATAAAAACTCAATTCCGACACACATATATGTTTGTTAAGACATTAGTTTTACGATTTTTTTGAAGTTTGTTAACTAAATAATATTGTCAGGTTTAAGCCTTTAATTTTTTTTTCCAAATCAAGAAGCACCTTACAAAGATACTTTAATCTCAACGCTAAAAAATAACAGACGTTATTCAAAAACCTTGATTACATATATTATATGACGTGTTTTTTGGCCTCTAAATGAGTCAGGCGTCTATAAAAAATAAATAACTTCTGCTTGTTATCGTAATAATACTTACATAAACAAAAAAAAACAAAACTATATGTGATAATACACGCAGACCCCTAATACACCTGTAGTTAGATAAGATTATTTTATAAGAAAAGCTTCTTAATATAAACCTGTCATAAAGCGACTATTAATATGCTTCATATACGACCTAATAAGTTGAAAAAAAAACAACAAAAAAAAATTTTATATAAAAAAATTTTTTTTACAATAATCGATAGATAAGTTTCTCAGTATAGTCGATAAAAACAAAACTCAATAAAAACCAAAATTTAAAAACACTTTAAGATAAGGGAATATATCAAAATTATGTTTTATCACAACAATAACCTTGTTGTTTCGTGTGTTTTGACATTACTGTAAAAACTTGCCTCAGTCAATAATAATACACTATTTTATTGTTAATAAACGAAAAAGACTTTTTTCTTTTCTACTACAAGAAATGGCTTTGTATATATATATATATACCCGTGTGTTTTGAATAATATAACATGATTTCAAACTGAATTAATTAGAAATAAAAAAAGATCAATTAAGACAAAATTGAAAAAATTTATATAAGGTTCGATAAACATATAAAGAAAACTTTAACAGCCGTTTTCATTTTAAAATTTTAATTAAAATTTGATTTTTTTAAAATATAATTTGAAAAAAAAACACTCTGTTTATTGAAAAAGACAGTCCACAAAAAAAAACCGATTAAAAAACATAAACAAAGATGTTTTTCTAAAAACCACGACTTAAATTCATACTTCTCTTTTATCAATAGTAAAAATTAAAATAAGCGGTGTTTCAAGTTGTTAGTAAAAAAGACTTTCTAAATTTTTCGTCAATGGTTTATTTTTAAAATCGAAAATAAGAAAAATCGCGTCTTAGTTTTCTAGCCTTTAAAAGCTTAAGATACTTTTTTTTAGACAAATTTATTACAAAAAGTTCAATTACATTTAAATCTGTTTTAGCGACACCCGGAAGACGTTTCTGTACCTTTAATTTTAGTTTATGCTCTCTTAAGTAAATTCTTAGTATTAACTTATCAAGTAACTTTAATAAACTCGAACTTTCAAACGTTCCTTTTGCCATATTTTAATTTATTAGGTAATTGGTTATTTAACTGAAGTTAGTTTATCATGTTTTAGCTTTTTTGATATAAAAAGTCAATATATAATCTAATCTCATTGTTTTAACATATATCTGTTTTTATTGTTTATCAATTATTGATCATTTCTGTTTGTTTGGAAATAGAGTTTCATTTGTAAATATAGAAATAGAATAAGAAGATTTTTTAATATACAAAACAATAAGCATAACTTTTTTACTTATATTATTGAAAGGTAGCATAATTGTATTGAAAAACTGAAAAAACTTTACGTCTGAAAGTTTATTAAAACTTAATCCATACTTTTTTAATCCTTTATTTCCTATATTTAAAGGCAATTAATAAGTAAATATGTCACTCAAGCCAACCACACAAATCAACAAACTTAAGCCAATCTTTATTCCTAACTTTCCCAACTAAATCCATTTCTTTAGAAATCTCTTCGATTCTAATAAAACCTACTTTATTAGCCGAAATACTAACGATCCCAATTTTATTACCAGGCTCGCTAGTAAGCAACTTAAATGCACGAATTCCTGCCAAAACACTTAATATGCGGTCTTTTGGACTCGTATTTCCACCTCTTTCTAATTGTCCAAGTACACAATACTCTGTTCTAAATATATTTTCGCTATCAGACTTAAGTAGTTCACACACAGAGCTGGTCGTTACAGACGGGAGCGCTTCTTTGTGTCGAAGAATAAGCATTCCATTTCGTTGAATCGGTGGACACTCGAAACCTTTTTTATTTTTATTGTTTTTGTGACTGGAAAGAGTTATATCCGTATTATTAAATAGCGAACTTACGTTTTTCTTAGAATCTCCATAAGATGAAAACTTTATTTTTAGTTTTTTAGAAATATTACTTATATCTTCATTTGTGTACTTTTTCTCTTCAATTATTATTTCAACGGCACCTGAAGCCAGTCCTGCTAACATGCATAAGTAACCGCTTTTTCCGCCTAATTCTACCAAATTCACTGTATTATGAAATGTCATACGTGTATTTGAAAGAATGTCTGTAAAAGTAAGGATGCTGTTTAGAGATGTATCTAATCCTATCGAAGTAGTGAGAGGAATGTTTGAAGAAATTGATAAAGGTATTAATAAAACGTCTATAGCGTCCATTTGGCTGCGCTGTATTGAATCCAAGGGTGTATTTCCAGTTTTTTTTCTGGGTGTAATTGGCATTTCCAGAATATAATCAGCATTGGTGTTTTTTTCATGATCATTACAGGGTTGCCGTTCACAAACTTCTACCGAAGTTTCTTTTCTAAAGATATCTTTAATAGTCTGCATCAGTTTTATACAAGCAGAACTACCAACAATAATCAAGCTATCGATACCATGTTGATTCAATTTTTTAACTATTTTTCTACAATATTTTTCTGTAACGTCGTCTAAAGGACTAGTTCCAATATACAAATCTATATCTAAACTCTCACTAAACCTTTCTTTATCTTCGCCTTTCCAAAAGACGGTTTGAACTCTATCATAAAGTAAACCACCAAACCCGTCATGTATTAACGATATTCCGTTTTGACTCATAAATGAATATTTTAGAATTGAACTTAAAGCGATGTGCATTCCAGAGCATCTGTACCCTTCTAAAATTATTCCTATTTGTTTTGGGGGAAGCTTTTGTTCGATTATGTGTTTGTAATCCGTTAAGTTGAACTTCTCGATGTGAGGATGAAGTTGGTTTTTTGAATCGAAAGGTAAGAATTTATTTTCACCGATTATATGCGAATTGAAATCTGCTATTGCTACTTTATCACCTGCATCTTGAATGTTATATTTCGTCCCCTGATCTTTATTATTATCAAAACTATTAGAGTTAAGCTCCATGTTCTGGCCTATTAAATCACTTCTAACCCTTAGGTCACTCATAACCTCAATTGCAGCACCAAACAAACTGTCTCTAAATTTTAATAATTCATTATAAGCCTTTTTTTTAATTATTTCGCCTACAAAGGACGTCAATTTATTAATGTCTTCTAATTTCGCAACTTTATATTTCCACTCTACTTCATTACACAGTTTATTTTTCTGTATTTGATACTCTTCTCCGAACAGATCTAAGACATCGAACGTTTCTCTATTAAAAATTTCCAGGTGTAAATCTTGGTTAATCGCGTTTATATTTTTATCGTAGGAAACAATCTCACTAGAATATAAACATACTAGCTTTGTATAATCGTAACTTATTATTGATTCAATAGTCTTAACTCCGATCATTGTTCCGTGTAATCTATCGGCTGCCGATGGTCTACCGCCTCTTTGTAAGTGTCCCAAAGTTAATATCCGTGTATCAATAAAGGGCATCAATAAGTCCTTGACTATATCGGATGTAATTCTGCCATTTTTATCCGTTGCTCCTTCAGATAAAACAATGAATATTTCCTTGTTTGTGTCATATTTTTTGTTCGTATCATATTTTGTATTTTTAGAATCTGATGTGTTTTTTTTAACTTCCAAGGTGTTTTTATTAAAACCAGTTTTAAATATACGTTTATTTGATGACAGAATATTAATTAAAAGTTCGCTTTTCCAATCAGGATTCTGGACCTCTGGACATAAAACATAATCTGCACCTAGAGCCATCCCACTCATTAAAGCGATATATCCACAATCTCTTCCCATAACTTCAATTATGAAAGCACGACTATGAGAAGCCATTGTGCATATAAGGTTGTCCACTGACTCGATTACACGATGAAGTGCAGTATTGAAGCCTAATGATGTGCAGAGGGGAATGTCGTTATCGATTGTCGAAGGAATACATCTTATTTTTAAGGGCTCATATGATAATTCTGAAGAAACTTTATTAGCTTCGCTGTTTAAATCTGATTTACTTGCGTTGTTTAGCTCTGTATTGTCATTAGATAAAAACGCTACTAACTTGTTCCTCTCGATTTCTGTCAGTTCGTTAATTATATTCTTAATTTTACATTTATTTAGTTCTTCTTTTTTCATATCATTGCTTTTCATTCGAATAAAAGCTTTTTTATCTTTCAAACTAATTGTCTTATTCGTGTTCTCACTGGATTGTAAACTAAACGTTTCCGAACAAACAGAAGCAGTAGAAATATGCGGTTCACAAGGACATTCCACAATACAAAAATTACCAGAATTACAAACACTTTCGTCTAAATCAGTAAAAGAGCTCCCCATTGAACAAAGAGTTTTATATATAATTTTACAATTCTCTATCCATTCATCATGCAACAATTCTGCACCTTTAAAGCTTCCATCGCCTCCCAAAACTACTAAACTAGTAAGTTCTCTTATTATGATATTTATTGTAGCTTTTATCCTTCCGATTCGCTGATGAAACTGTAGTGAACGAGCGCTTTTAATGCTTGTTCCACCTTTATTTATTGATGGGACATCTTCATATTTTGCTTCTTTAATGTCGTTATTTATTAAGCCCTTAAATCCTTCAAATATAAAGTAAGGTATAAGACTGTGTTTTAAAGATGATCGTACTAAAGATCGAATACATGCATTCATGCCTTGACAATCTCCTCCTGAAGTTAGAATTCCCACTGATGAGTTTTTTTGTTTATTTATAATTATTAAAACTCTGTTATTTAAACTATCTTCGATTAGGAGATATACATACCTGTTAAAGTAGGCTGGGTCTGGGACAGTAAAAAATAATTTTTCGTTTTTCTGATTATTTTGTTCAAATTCCAATATTTCATCGTATAAAAACTCTATATTTTTGTCTCTTTTACTAACCTGATATTGTTTATATCGCAGATACACGTCTCTACCCTTAGAAACGTTTACTATTTTAACGACTATAAAAGGATTTCCTTTCAATAAATGAGAGGATTGGGTAGAATTTAAAGTTAAAGTATCATTTGTTATTTCTAAATTTAAGCCAAGAGTTGCATAGAAAGTGTTAAGATTAGGCGACGAAGGGAATAGTTTTATAGTTTGCTTTATGTGGCTTGTGTGGGTTGACATGTAGAGGGTTTTTTTTAATTGTTTCTTTAATAATGGAGAAGATCAAGTTAAGAAACTCCTTATTTATTTTAATATCATGTTTTTTTTTCAGATTTTCATTATGCCGTGTGCATTCTGCGTCTGCTTGTTCTTTATTATGTTATAATGTAGTTATTAGTGTATATAGTTTACAACAGAAGCATGTTTTTAATCTATTTTTAATTCTAATAATAACATAAAAAAGATATAATTAGTTTTAATGTGATTTTTTTTTGTTTACAAACATTTCTCCTTCTAAGACCATCTTTTATTTTTCTGTTTTTTTTTGTGCGTTTGTGAAAAAATTTTTCTATATTTCACAGATGAGATAAGCGATCAACATAAGCTGGCGTATTATATTAAGTCTATGTGTGATTTTAATAACAATCTTTTTTTTAACAAAAACATTTTATAGAATAGAGAGAAATCAATCGTTTAAATTCATGAAATTGTTACTTTTTCAATCAAGTCCAAAATTAGAGGCTTCATTTTTTTAAAGGATACATATTTTATACAAACAAATAAGTTATTTTTTGAATTTGAACTATATATAATCAATGAAATGGATGTCAAAAACGAAACGTACATTAAAAATAATCTAAAACGACAATATTTCAATTAAAAAAAATTTATAATATATATTTATTTTTATAAATTGTCAATTAAATCTTATAAAAACATGATTGATTGACATACTGCAGTTAGTTTTTAAATTATTTAACACTGGGCTGATGTATGTTTTTAAAAACACAGTAAAAAATTTTTTTTTGGGTCAGAAGCAAAATGATTTTTTTCTCGGTTTATTAGTTGACAGAGATGAAACGCTTTTTTTATTTTTTACATAAGATATGTAACTTTGTTATTGTTTTATCGAAGATTTTGTATGAAAAGTTGACTCTGGCATCGATGTCTTTAATCTGTATAAATGTAGGTTAATTTGATATATAAGCCCCCCATTCTCTTCCTTTTTTTGATCAATAAAGAAACACTCTTATATAGAAACGAGAATTCCTGTTGTAAACGCATGTGAATCAGCGGCGTATGGTTTCATTTATGTATCAATATGGCTTTTTGACGAAAAAGTAGATTTGTAAAGTGTGTCGAAAAATGATAGTTTTGAAAAAGAAAAAAAGTTGTGAAAAAATTTAAGTGTCGTTGCTTGGCAAGTAAATTTTTAAATATGTAAATTAGTATTCAAAAACTTTTTGTTTTTTTGATTTGCGTTTGCCTTGAAAAAAAAGATTGTTATGTTTTTTATTATGTGATCGCGAGACAGTTCTATAAGTAAGATTGTTCATGAATTGAAAATAGATTTTGAAAGGTGTTTAAGCCTATTTGAAATATAATCCAAATAAATTAAAATACAAAACCCTGAAAATCAAGAGTTCTCAATGTATGTATGTTCGAGATAGACGGAACAAAATTAACTAAGAGAAAGGGGAGCGTTGATGGGAAAATCGAAACAGTCTATTATGTTGTAACATTTGAAGGCTTCAAGAATTCTTTTACATAAACTCGTTGGAAAAAAAAACTAATTTTCTTATGATATCGTGAAAATAAGTATAAAAACATTCTCAATATTAATGGCGATGAATTGCAAAGATGTATTAGACTTAAAAAGGTATTTTCACAACATTTGAAAATAAATCATAGTATGCACTTTGAGGGCACGAAAAAAATCATATTTCACACTCAGACTATTATATATTTATGAGTAACGTTGAAACAAATATAAAAAACAAAGAAAAAATCCAAGGCGGATTTCGGGAGTTTATTTTTAGTGTTTAAACTTAAACGCTTTGACAAAAAAATAAAAAAAATTTCGATTCTGTTTTTGAAATGATATCTGTTTTATATAGTAATTTAAGACATTTTTTTAACTTTGAATCAAAAAAAGATACGCTTATTTTTCAATTTAGATTAAGATATATTGAACCCACTTTTATATCAAACCTGCTTTAATAAACTATCGTTAAAACTGTACAATATATTAAAAGTTATTTTAGATAATTAAATTTCAAAAACATTTAGCTTTGCGTTTTATAGGCGATAAACGGCCCGTGCTTAGTTATTTAAGATAAAAACCTTGTAGGTATACACAGTTGATATCATATAGTAAATCAAAACATACACTATTATTTTGTCTCACTATCCTTTAAATACAGATGATTGACCTTTTATCGTGTTTATGTGCTAATTACAAAAAGTTTAAATAAAAACCAGTTGTAATAATATCACACTACAAATTAAAAGTATCTTTTTTTATTAACATTTTTCGGCGTCTTTTTTTTATACAGGTAAATATTTTAATAATGTGATTTTACAAGATTATAGCTCGCAAGGTGAAATTTTTTTATTAAGAACATCAGTTTGTTTTTTCATAAACTATGATATAAACTACCCTAGCAAAACAATGGTGAGAATTTTCGATTTTAGAGTCGTATTCAAGAACTACCTGGACCGATAAGTTTGATTTATAGAATACATACTAATACAAACATTTGTTCATTTTGTTATTAGTCAAATACTAACAACCCGTGTTTGTTTTTTTTTGGCACACATTAAACCTGAGTTCTAATATCATTCAATCTTTCTTATATGCAGGTTTTCTCAGCTCGAACTATATAAACTTTTGTGTAGCATATTAGAAATTTTAATAAAAAAAAACAACAACAGTAATAGAGTGTATGGTGAGCAGCTTTTTAACAAACTCTATTATGCTGATATTATCGATGTTGAAACAAACTAAGTGTTCGTTGGGTTTTATTTACTTTTTATGAGATTTTTTGTAAAAGATCAAACAAAAAAACAGATATCGGTTCGTATTGTATATACTTTTTTTTAATTATCTAGAGAGATATCATTGATTGTTAAACAGCGGTTTTATATTTTGAGAAAGTAAGTTTGAATTGTAAAAAAAACATCTTAGTCTCGACAGGCTTTGTGTTAAAAGTGTAATATATCAGTCTTATATTTTCAACAAAGCTCGAAAACAGACCTATAGTTGTTTTTTCTTTTTTAATATAATTAAAAACACAAGCAATAGATTTTAACTCTTAAAAAAAATTTTGATT
>SBJP01000239.1:2272-20205 GCA_014805705.1 Cucumispora dikerogammari | reverse complement strand
TTATATCTAATCGTGCTAAATTTTTTCTTCTAAAGAGCATTAAAGTTAATTATAAAGTTATGTATAAACATCGCAATTATAACGAAACTGTGTTTTTTACATTTTTTTCTATTTACTATTGAATTAGTCTCTAGGCAGCTTTTTGAGCTTAAATTAAATGAGCGGCTTTTCACCCCATATATTAAAAAAACAATTAAGCAATTTTTTCATTTTCTTTTATCTTTATTATCTTTTTATTAATAAATATTTTTTCGTTGCGTTTTGTTTTTTTTCGTTTCGTTTCGTTTCGTTTCGTTTCGTTTCGTTTCGTTTTGTTTTGTTTTGTTTTGTTTTGTTTTGTTTTGTTTCGTTTTGTTTTGTTTTGTTTCGTTTCGTTTCGTTTCGTTTCGTTTCGTTCGTTTCGTTCGTTAGTTCGTTAGTTCGTTCGTTCGTTCGTTTCGTTTCGTTTGTTCGTTTCGTTTCGTTTCGTTTCGTTTGTTCGTTTCGTTCGTATCGTATCGTATCGTTTCGTATCGTATCGTATCGTTTCGTTTGTTCGTTTCGTTTCGTTTCGTTCGTTTCGTTCGTTTCGTTTCGTTTGTTCGTTTCGTTTGTTTCGTTTGTTCGTTTCGTTTGTTCGTTTCGTTTGTTCGTTTCGTTTGTTCGTTTCGTTTCGTTCGTTCGTTTCGTTTCGTTTCGTTTGTTCGTTTCGTTTCGTTTCGTTTCGTTCGTTCGTTCGTTTCGTTATTTGAAGATAAAAATACATAACATTATAGCCACGTAGCTGAGCTGTTATCTTATATAGTAGTAGTCTATAGAAGGACTGCCCGATACCGGGTAGAGGCTCTTTTTTTTTATTTATTTAATATAGTTATTTCTTAAAAGAGGGGGGAGGTGGGGGGAGGTTTCCGGCGTCTAACAATCATTAAAAGTTTAAAAGAAATTTTTTCTATTAAAAAAACTCTTAGATTATAATTTATTAAAACACATATTATACTGAAGTTTCAACATTCTCTTATTTCCTCACAGTGAACTAGAAAATTTTAATTTAAATTCTGCAGTTTTTAATATTAAAATCAAAGTAACTTTAGGTCGAATTTGGGTCTCATCAATGCTAAAGTTATTTGTTTTTCCCAAACACATTTTTTTGGTGTATTCTGTTTTGAATAAGTTCGACTAGAGTTTTGCAAAAAGTATTTTCGGCCGGTACGTCAGTGTTCAGTTTGTTAAACATCTCCTGAGCTCTAACGTTTCTTATATTATAAAAGGCTTGATAGATTATAAAAAACCCTGCTGCTATATTGTCCCTGACATTACGTTTATCAAAATTAAGCAACTCAAGTCAAATCGCGCAACTGTTTTTTTTGTTTAAGTGAGTTCTGGTGAATATATGTCAAGAAATATCGAATCCTTGATTAACAGGCAATTCAACTTTACAAATAAGAATTAAACTCTATATTCGCTCAACATCAGCGTGTCTTCCAGCTCTCGATACTTTATTGTCTTTTTTCTTTAAATTTTTTAAATTTTATCATGATCGCATTTTACAAAAAAAAACAATTTTTTTGGGCGATAGAAAGCACTAGTTGTTTTTAAATGGATAGCGTGTATTAAAAACTGTTTTTTTGTTTGGTCTTATTATAATAAGTTTGGTAAATATTTCGTTTTTAGACTACATATCAATACACACTCACAAGAGCGGGTTAATTCTATCATAATATACGCCTATCAACATTATTACATTGCTTTAAACATAAAATCTTGTCGATATTCAACTTTTTATAAACACTTATGTAAATAAGTGTTTATAAAAAAAACTCAAATAAGTTTTTATGATATGTATGTTGTTATAAGTTTTTTGGTTGTTTAATTATAACACCGGTTGATTTAATTTTTTAAAAAAAGCTATTATAATATTAATGTTTGTTTTAATTTACTAAAAAAAGGATATTTTCATTACATGGCGTCTTAATTTGTCAAAAAAAGCATGTTATCAATACATCACTTGGTGTAATTGCCAGAAAAAACGATATTTTAATTACGCCCTGTTAATGTAATGAAGTGACAAATATCAAACGCGTTTTCCTCACTATAATGTTAATTAAGAAAATATATAGAAATCAATAAAGCAAAAAAATTACGTAAAAGCCAACCAAAACTCTTTTTTATTAACAGTTAACATCTAAAAAATTTTTCAATTACAACTATAGTGTCCTTAGCCAAAAAAACACACTCTGGGAACTTTAGGTCAATCTTTCAGTTGTTTATTTTTTTATTAAATCAGATTGTTTGTTCGTTTTATTTCGGTTTATAGCGCATAAACGACACTAATGCGCGAAAACGCGCGTTTTTAAGCAAGCTTTGAAGAATTCTATTATTGCTTAGATTTTTACTTAATTAAATTATAGTGTATTTTTTCTTAATTAACGCCTAAGTTTATTTAATCTAAAAAATATTTTTTATTTCTTCTTAAATAAATTATTTTTATAGAATTTTTTGTTAAGAAAAAACAAAAAATCGAATAATCCTTTATTAAAAAAAACACGATCAAAAAATAAACCAAAATAAAACATAAAATTAAATAAAAACTATCATATCAGAAGATCAAGAGCAAGTTTATATATTATAAGACAAACTGGTTTTACATAAATCTCAGAACGACTATAAAACGACAAATTTCTAAATTAAAGTCAGAAACGATTGTCTACTGTTAATTTACACACTTTATATCTAAAATCTAAGAGAAAAACATTTAAAAAATCATATAAATAAAAGAAAACGTAAAAACCTTATTAACTAGTTTTTTGACTTGAATCTTCTTGTATTTTACTTGAGAAATAATACTTATCTAGCACGAAGGACTGTTGCAAAGCGATTTTTGCTTGTTTTACAGAAAACTTCGATTCTAAACCGAACCTTGTTTATAACATAAATAACATCTAAGCCGTGCTTGTGTACTAAAATCAGCGTAAAAAGCAACAGCATAATCGAAAACTCTCTCTTTTTCAAATCATATATTCTTATTTTGCTTTTTATCTTCGTGAATCAATGATGTAAATATATGAACTGGCTATTGTTTTAAACTGTTGTCGACTTTGGGTCAGTTTTTTCTTGTGATTTTTGCTTCTTTATTGGGCGGTGATTGAAATTTCTTAAAAAAGAACTGTTAATGCGGTTGAAATTGCAATATTATAAACTTTTTTGCTAATAACTAAATAAAAATAATCTTGAAGATGTTTCAATGTTCTGTTTTTTATAAATTATATGGGCGTTACTTTCATAAATGTTCAAAATAAAGAGTTTGTTTAAATGACTATCTACTACTTTATCTATTATCATAATAGATGTTTTTCTAAACCAAGAAGCGAACGCTGTTTATGTTCCTATTATAGTTCTCAATAGCAAGCGTTTTTTTTAATACTTTATAATCCCAGCCTTCAAATGATAAATTTTTCTTTGTGTTTTTGTTCTTTTCGAAATTTACTAAGTTGTATGTGAACAACGAAATAACAAGCTTTTTGTCCTGTAACAAAATTGCGTTTTTTGTTCTAGCATTGATTAAAATTATTTGTTCTATTTTCAATTTTTTTTCTAACAGAATCAGCTTTTTAGGATGACCCCTTCAATTTATTCTACAGATCTTGGTTAATAAAACTTTTTTGATAAAGGGTTTTTTACGTTACCTATTGTTGTGTAAAATCTGTCCAAATAAAGGCAAAGTTTAAATTTTTTTATATTTTTGAAAGATTACTAACTATAGAATCAACAGTCATTGTTCTATCAGTATACAATATTTTTTTGTGTGGACATCGTTTGACGAAAATTAAACGACATATAATTTTATACCTTTTTTGATAGTTTTATTTTTATTGTAGACCAACTTACCGAAATATTTTTTATGTGCTATGGTGGATTTATCGAGACTTTTGTGTTTGTTAGCTGTCTGTTTCTTTCAAGATTTAATTGACTAACGCAAAATGAAATTTTGTTTTATTTTTTGTCAACGCCGGGCAAAGAGTTTTTTTATACTATACTTAGTGAATGTAAAATGTTCTCTAAGGAATAAAAATCTGAAATGTCTCATTTTTTTATATACGTACATTTTTCTCAGATCAACCACTCGTTTTAATTCCTGTACTCAGCAATTCTTAACGTTTGGTAAGGAATCAACCTTATGTAATATATTAAATAATAAGCACAAGCAATTCAGTTTTTGTTATTTAACAAAATGTTTTATCTTTTCTCGCTCAGTCTTTATACTTTTATTTGTCTTACTATATATGTAAGAAATAAAAATAAAGTTGAAAAAAAAGATTCATCGAGTCTTCGATTGTGCTTAACGAATGATTTTGTTCGATCGCCTTTAGTCGTAAGTCCGTGGTTTTATCTTTATGTGAGCTTCCGCTTAGTTAGTGTAATTGTTCGGTGTTCGTTTTTTATTATAATCAACATCTATGTCTAAAGGCATTAAAGGTCAATTTTTTATAAAAGAGTATGTTATTTGCTCGTTGATTTCTGACGAGAATGTTGTGCTGCTGGTGTTTTTATTCTGTTTAACTATGGTTAACTTTTAATATATATTTTTGTTCGTATACGATTCATATTTTTATATTTTCCTATTATGAAACATATATGATCAATATTTTTTTTAAAAAATTTTATTATGAATCAAATGGAAGGCTAATAATCTTTAAGTTTAAGATTATGGTGTGTAGTGAGCGGAAGTGTATATTTACCAAAATATATATCTGCATTGAGTATTAATTTTTGCGCTTTACGGCGCAAAAGCGAATAAACAAACCGAATTGATTTTCTAAAGACGATGCGCATTAAATAGCTCAAGTCTCTTTTTCTAGTCTTTTAAACTACTTAAACAAGGTTCACGTATTTTTTTTCAGTTTGGCTGTATAAGTACTTTTTTTGATAATATTTGCTTTTTTAATTTTCTTTTAAAAAGTAAAATTTGTTTTTGTTTAAGTTTTGTTTATATCCTTAATTGTTTTTATATATATCAGTTTTTGTACTTGTCACGTATACTCTTTACTATAATATTAATTAAACAAATGTATTTATAATATTAATGAAACCAATGTCATTATAATCTTAATTAAGCAAATTTTATTATAACCTTAATTAAAAAAATGTCCTTATAATCTTAATTAAACAGAAGTCATTATAATATTAATTATCCATCAAGAAAAAAACTACGCAAATATGCAGAGTTTTTTTTGATCAATCACGTAAATATGCGTATTTTTTTAGCTTATTTGTTTACATTCGATTCTAAAAAGAAGAGAACAAAGACAGAAAACGATTTTAAAAAATGAGGAATCAAACTTGATTTGACATTTGCAGGCAAGGTCTGGACTTTTTAAAAATTTTCATTGAAAATTTTTTAGAGTAATTATAATTCTGAGTTATATTGTTTTTTTTTCAAAGTAAAAATAAAAATACTTTCAATTAATTACAGATAAATAAAAAGTTTCAAAAAATTCACTTTTTAAATAAATAAAATTCAAAAAAAAATTTGTGTTTTTTTTATTGATTTTTCAGTAAAAAAAACATATATTTTATATAAAACCGTTTTAAACTGTCTTTTCTTAAGAAATAAAATTGATTAAAGTCTTTAATATGTTCGTTTTTTGCAAGATTTTTTTATAGCAATTATAGTAAGAATTGCTCTGTTTATAGTGATTTATATTTGATTATACAATATAGTATATTGTTGTGTTATATTTTGTTGGTTTACTTTTTCTGTTATGAATTGGTTTTTGTCTCTTGAACGTTTTTTTACTTTTAGTTGTTTTTTTGGTCTTTTTTTTAAAAAAATTTTTTTTTATTCAAGTTTTACAGAAAACTATTTGCACTAAAAATGTTTAAGAGTGCAGAAGTGTCATTATAATCTTAATTCGGTTACTAAAAATATAATTTTAATTGAGCAAAAAACCAGTATAACTTTAATTAATCAAATTGCCACTATAATCTTAATTAATTAAGTTGCCACTATAACCTTAATTAATCAAGTTTCCACTATACTTTTAATTAACCAAGTTGTCACTATAATCTTAATTAAGCGAATAACATTATAATATTAATCAGTACGGCTAATGTTTTATATATAGAACATTCAAAATTCAATCAAGACTCATAGTTTCATTTATCACACAATCGTTTTTTAAAAAAAAATATTTAATTTACGCAGTATAAATTTTAATAAAAAAAATATCTAATTTACGCAGTATAAATTTTAATAAAAAAAATGATAATATACACAATAAATCAAAAAAACAAATCCTTTTGACAAGGTGTCATAGATTTATAAAGAATCGTTTGAAAATATATTTTTTCTGTAATATTTGTTTAAAATGAAAATATAAAGACAACTACATTTTTTCATCTAAGTTTTTTAAGCCTTTTATTTTTTTGATTGTTAGTTATCACGTGAGTCTAAAAACTTAAATTTTTAATAAAAAAATAAGTTCTGTAAATAGAATTTTACATAAAAAGCATAAAAAACGTCAAAAGTTTATTTTTGTAATTTACATTATATTTCTAATCAGTAAATCATATTATAGTGTTAATTAAGCGAAACCCACTATAATCTTAATTATGTTAATCTATCTAGTATAATATTAATTAAGTAAAAAACACTATAATATTAATTGATTAACACGTTGTAATCTTAACCTTTTCACTGTTTTGACTTAAATTTAAGTCAAAAAAAAGCCTACTATTCTTAAACCGGCCTTAGACTTAAATCGAGTAAAAAATGTTACTTCAGAGACGATACTTAAATTGATAAGCACTTCTTGTATGTTGAATCAATAACAATGAAAGCGTGTTTCTTTTAAAAGCATTGCTATTCTTATGTTTTTAATATAATTTTTTTTCAATATTCGATTCAAAAAATAAAAAATTTTTGAATTTTAATATATTTTTTTCTAAAACAGTGAAAGGGTGCATTAAAGCAAACAACATTATAATATTGGTTAAGCAAACAACATTATAATATTGGTTAAACAATTATCACTATAATACTAGTTAAACAAACAACATTATAATATTAGTTAAGCAAACATCACTATATTTTTAAATAAACAATTATCATATAATCTTAATATTTTAAACACCACTATAATATTAATTTAGTAAAATTTATCATAAATTATATTAAAAGACAATTAAACAAAACTCATTCCCCGTTGCTTTAAAATGAACATACTATCTTATTCAGACTACTATTGCGGCGATAAGTACAAAGACGTGGCTAGACAAACTTTGTTTTTTATAGTTAAGCAATCATTTATTTAATGTATCGATCGTAAGTTTTTTTTATTTTCAGTAAACAAACGAAACTAATATGTCGGTTTCGAGACTTAACAATAAAAACCCGATACTTTATTACAAAGAATATTATTTTATCAAATTTTTTTAGTTTTTTCAAGTCTTTTTTTTGCTTTCCTGCCTGTTTTTGAGTTTACAAGAAATTTTATTTTTCTCGAGCTATTTTTGAATTTCCCAAAATGTATTGGTTTTTATCACGCGATTTTTGTTTTTAACAATGTATTTTGGCTTTTCACAAGCTAAATTTACAGAAACTGAATTGTTTTTTCACAAGCTAAATTTACAGAAACTGAGTTGTTTTTTCACAAACAAATCTAATTTGATACTTATATAATCTTCGTTTATTATAATGTTCGTTAATTTGTCGTATTATAATTAAGTTTTAACTAAAAACTGCTTTTAATTTAATACTAATAAAGCTTTTTTTTATAGTATGTGCTACGCCATAAGCGCAAAAACTCAGTAATATAATATTAATCTTTTTTTTTCAACTGTCTGTTTTTACTTTAGTTCTGTTAGAACGTTCGTTTTCGGAAAAATAAACAAATTATTGTGTGTTTTTAACACAATATTTTTTTACACGACAAACACCTTCGCCAAAGACCTTTCTTCTCTATAATTTTATTATAGAGTTTTTATTATAAATTTACTATTAAATCTTTTTTATCTCGTTTCGTTTCGTTTCGTTTTGTTCGTTTCGTTATTTGTTGCATATATATACTAACATTATAGTCACGTAGTCGGGCTTGTATCTTATATAGTAGTAATCTGTATGAGGATGCTCAATTTCTAGTAGTTTGTCTTTTTTTTTTATTTATTTAATATAGTTAATTATTTAAGAAGAGGAGAGGCGGGGAAATAGCTGTGAACATGTAACAATAGACAGGGAAACAACTGTATAAAACCCTGGTTTTTTCTTAAATACCTTTCGTTTTTTAATTGTAATAGAAAGTTCTCTTATTAACACCATAATGTGTATTGTATTAGTATCAAATTAACTAGTTTGTGTGTAAAAACAGAATGTTTTTTTCAAATTTAGCTTAGATTTTGTAAAAAAACTTGAAAAAAAAAACCGAATTAACTTGGGTTGTACAAAAACAACTTGGAAAGGCAACATACTTCTTTACTATATACAGTCTTAACATTAGAACATTTTGTTCTAATTAAGACAGCCGTAAAATATAGCCAAACAATACACTATAAGTGGTTAAGCAAAAATATAAAAAACAAGTACTTTCGTTTTATAATTATAGTTGTTTTTCGGAGTATTTTCTTCTTTGTTTAAATGATAAAGTTTTATTTTTAAACATTTTTACACAAAAATTATCACAAAAAAACAAAATTTATTTTTTAATACTTTACAAAACCAATAAATTAAGTTTCCTTAATTTTTAAAGACTTTAGAAACAAATTAAAAAAAAATAATATTTGTTTTTTTGTGAAAATTTTTTTTTTATTATCTTTTTTTTAAAAACTGTTTTTATAATTTTAAATGTATTTACGGCTGATAAATTTATTTTTTTCCGATAATTTTACTGAAAGATGTGTAAAAATGTTTAAAACAATTGTTTCCACAGTTTTTTAAATCATCATTAATTAAAGTGTTTTTATATATTAGCTTTTTTGTTTTTGCTATTTTCATGGGTCTTTTGATTTATTTAATTTCTTGAGTTTTTACAGACGAACAAAATTAACTTAATTTCACATTGCTAAATAAACTTTATTGATGTTTTTTTAATAATCTTTTAAATAATTTTCAAAACATCGTTTAAAACAATGTTGCTTTCTGACGAAAAAAAGACGAATCAGAAACCGCTTATACAAAATTAAAATAATTTTTTATCTCGACACTTCGTCCTACGCTCTTTCAAAAAAACATATGATCGATTATAAAAAAAACTTATTTGTATATTTCTCAATACATTTTAATACGATTGACATAATTTCTATAATCCCCTTTAAAAAGTTTTTTTTCCGAAACTCTTATATACGCGCTGCTTCTGTTTCTTTCCCTGAACCATCTTAAGCCTTTTATTTCAACTTTGTAACTAATACTCTATGAGCCAGATAACAAAGCTGGAATTGAACAATTGTGTGTCAAAAAGAAACTCACATATTCTCCCAAAAAATACAGAACACCAAATATAAAACAAACTAATTATAACAACTTAAAGCAAAATATCAACAGAGTAATCGACTAAAAACACAGTTTGTTTCTCTAATGTAGTTATAAATCATGTTAAAGATTAAACAAACATCGAAAATAGTGTACTTTCTGCATTATATCATTACACCTGAATATAATTCTGTTTCGAGCGTGTTGCTAAGTATCAACGAAACCTTTTATATTTCAAAAAAAAAATATTTGAAAAAACAAATTGGACGCATAAGCTTGTTGTTCTATGAAGAGAAGTTTAGCTTTCTACAAATAAAAAACTCTTTTAAAATCATACATGAAAAAAAAAGATCCTTACATTCCTTTACCCATTCATCATACATTGTTTGAGCGTAAAGATATTTTCCTAAATTCATTTAGTTTACGGCCTAAAATATATTGTGGTTTGTTTAAGTTAATATATTTACTTTTTTAAAAACTCCTTATGTCAGTTGTTTATCAAATATAAGTTCTTATTGCGTCTTAAAGTCAGTTATACACGATATATTATCTTATAGTTAAAAATTATAGTAAGCTTTTTATGTCACTATTTAGTTTTTAGTCTTGATAAAATAAAAACACACATATGATAAGAAACATTTTAATTACAAGTCTTATTTAACAACCATTAGGTTATCAAAATATTTAACTTTAATTTCTTACTAAACTATACCACCTTGTCAATTTTTTAGTATAAAAATCATGTAACAAAAAACATAGATCTATCTGACATCATTATCTTATCAGTAAAGTAGCTTTAAAACCAACTTCTCATAGTATAAAAACATAACCTGATCTGATATCATTAACTTATCAGTAGCTTAAACTCTAATTTTCTATAGTAAGGAATCTTATGAAAAAATATAAAGAACTTCTAAAAGTCGCGCCATACATAGAGCTCTGGGACCCACCTTTTTTTACTGAGATTATTCAAGGAAAGGATACATTTACTTCCAGAAGTGTCATATTTCACAAGTACCACTTCTTTGACAATGAACTGAGAGCCACACCATATGTATTTATAGAAGATGATAGAAAACGTGTCATGTCTCTATCTAAAAGAAAAAAGTATATCATTAACAAGTTATTTGAACTAAAACAAATGGGCTGTGAATCACTTCTAATGGTAAAAAACAGCAGCCACCATTCGTTTGTTTACGCTACGAATGAAACCTTACAGTCTGTTTATGATGATTTTGAGACAGAATTGTTTGAAGCGATGGGGTGTGTTAAGCTTGGTAAGACTATAAGACACGACGTAGACGATGCTGTGTCTGAAGAGAATGCGAAAGAGCCGTATTTTAGCTCATAACATGTGCTAAGAAAAATGTCATTGAAAATAAAAATAAGTAAAAATGTTTACTCTTCTGTCTTTTCAACAATCCCCCCCTCGTTGCTGATTAAACCTTCGCTCTCTAATTCAGCCAATGCTTCTTTTACAATATCTTTTAATAAACCGCTCTCGACGTGTTTGTTTATAAGTTCTTCTATTTCAATCCTCTTGTTTAATTTACTGATTATTAGCTCTTTAGCCCGTTTGATAGCATCTCTCTTAGAAGAAGATTTTCCAGTTAAAATTAAGTCCATATCAATCCTCCCCGTTTCTGGATCTATTGCATATAAAAGCATGGATGCTTTGATTAGTCGTACAGCCTCAATGACGTCTCCCGGTAGTACAATATTTGACAATCTACATTTTGCATGAGCTTCGCTCAACCTAATTATTGATTCTAACTGTCGTGTAGTGGCTGTTACAGTTTTGCCACTATTCAAATTTCTCAATTCTACATACGATTTCTGCATAATATATGCTGCCTCTTTACTAATCACCGGTTTAAGGTCTTTTGCTTCCTTGATTAACCTCTTTAGAATTGTTATTTTCATATCATCCTCTATTTTATTAAAATAGTATTTGACTGAATTGTCTTCTTTTAATTCTTCTGTCAGTGCAACAAGTTCTTTATTCCCGACGAATAAACTTGTGATGTGTTCAGCTACCTTCCTATCTGTTAAAGCATCAGCTTTATCAATTAATACATTTACTATATCAAATCTACTTAAAAGCGCAGGCGGAAGGTTTATATTTTCAATTATACTTTTTCTAATGTTCCACTTAGATTCTATTGGATTACAGGAGGCCAAAATCGAAGATTCAGCCGGTAAGGAAGTTACAATTCCTGCTTTAGCAATTGAAATCGTCTGTTGCTCCATTGATTCATGTAATACGCCTCTTGTTGTATCGCTCATTTTATCAAATTCATCAATACAGCAGATTCCACCATTAGATAAAACTACAGCACCTGGTTCTAATACAAACTCCCCTGTGTCAATATCCCGTACGACTGCTGCTGTTAAACCAACTGAACTGGACCCCTTTCCTGAAGTATAAACACCACGTGGCGATATTGAATTCACGAAAGAAAGTAGTTGAGACTTCGCTACACCTGGATCGCCGGCCAATAAAACATGAATATCCCCCCTGAACGAAGTGTTTTCATGTTGTTTTCTCACACCGCCCAGTAACTGAAGTAGAATCGCTTTTTTTGTATCTTCCATTCCGAAAACGGAAGGGGCTATAAAAGAGGAGAGAATGTCAAACAGCTTTGGTTCCGCAACTGTCAGCCCTTGTTGATGCAGAAGGGTTCTAAGCGAAGGAGCATTCAAAGCATCTTCATCATCTTCAATCAATAAATCTTCTTCTTTTTCATTAAGTATTTCAGCCTCGTTTTCAGTGCCAAAGAACTCTATTTTTTCCATTGCAAATAAAGTCAAATAAGTTCTAAAGGAGCTTCGAATTTTCCTTGAAATACTATTCACCTTAACCGGTGAGGCTTTAAACACCCCGATTAACGAGACTCTGTCTCCGGGCTTAACACAGTCAATGAGAATAGCTTCTGCAACAACAGTAACTGAAATCGGCGTCATACCGGCTGGTATCAGCTCGGGAAGTTCCTGTAATTTTATTATTTGCTTGTCCGAAAACAGGCTTTTATTGTTTTCTATCTGATAACTGAACTTGGCCCCACATAAACACTCAACTGGTTCATTTATTACATTTTTTACGCATTCGACAAGTTCATGATGATCGCAAACACAACATTTAAAATATGCCTTGTTTATTTCTGGAATACATTTTGATGTTCTAAGTATCAAACCCGATATTTTAATGAGTTTGCCAATATCTGAAGGTTCCATGTTTCTTATTGAAATCGCTTTTCCGATGTTTATTGGTTGAATATAAATTCTCATTTTTGAAATTTCATTTTCATATCTTTCTAAAATTTGAGGATATTTTTCTATTAAAACTTCTTCAACACATTTTTCCAAAATCTCAATAATCTCTTCCGGATATAAAAAGAATTGTTCAAATATCTTAGTTCCTTTAATTAAGTTACAATCAAATTCAAATATGTTAATTTCTGTTTCGTAAATTTTAGTTATTTTTGAACTATAATATTTTCCGATCAAGTTTTTGAACAGCTCTTTGGTCTCGTTTATGTTTATTGTCGTCCCCCAGATTACTTTTTGTTTTATTGAGTCTGAAAATGAGAAGTCGGGTTGAGAAGCCTGGGAGTTAGCTGGTGTGTTTCCAATAGTAGGAAACCCTCCAGATGGTTCATCGAATGAAAAGTGGCTTGAGTCATTGTTCATGCATGTTTTTTTTCTAAGTTAAATATATGTTTTTTAATATAATAATTTGAGTCGTTTTTTTTACTAAAAATCAGATTAAACAAACACATGCTTGAAAAAAGAATCAAACTACTTAAACAACGCTTGTCTCTGCGCATTGAAACAACAAACAAACATTTATATGACATTAATTCTATGTTAAGAGATATAATCGAGGACAACGAACAAATGGTCCGTTTGGCCGATGTTTATTTAATTTGGAAGAAAAAGTGTACTCGGATTGAACAAGCGCGTTTTAAATAAAATCTTGTTTTTATGTTTATTTTATATGGTACATACAGGACGATATTAAATAGGCTTGCGTAATAACGGCTATGAGGTCAGCCTCGTTAATAATTAGCGGGCTTATTAATACTTAAAAACTTTTTTGCAAATCTTTATTGTTTTTTTTTGCGTAATACTTATAAGAAGAAATTGAGCAAGAAATTTTATTTAAATTAATTGTTTTAATATTTTAGGTTCTTGTAAATTGTTAACAAAAACACAAAATGTTAATTACTAAAACAATGAATAGATAAACTTTATATTTGATTTTCTTATGTTTTATCTATTCGAATTGATATTCCTTAAATTAATTATAGGTCCACAAGCAAGCGCTGTATTTTTCACACTCATTGTTAGTTTATTTCAATTTTTTATTTATGTTTTACAGCAAACGCTGTTTTTTTCAGATCTAATAAAATAAAGTCCGGAATCTTTGTGTTCGATTAATTTCGCTTTATTAAATTTTATTAAATGCTAAAAATGCTCTAATTAATAATCAACAAAATTGAGTTAATAATCATAGTGATGAAACATCATGCATCAAAACAACTTGTTATATAGCACATAAGAACTGTATATCAATATTTGGATGATATACAATGTAAATATATAACACTATTTATACGTCATCCGCTTTACGTAATAATATTCGATTATTTGATCAAACCTGTCTACTCTTCCCGTATATTTAATGTAATCAAACATATTCCTAGACAATATCAAATTGAAAAGAACAGCGCTCTTTTGTAAATCAAGAAACTTAGATATAATTTATGCTGTGTTTTTATCATTTCAAATCATAACTTTAACATCATCATTATATAAAATATTTTTCTTTCTCTTTTCACTGTTTTTTAATTAAATTAAGATTATCTTCTCTTCTGTCCTTTAGTTTTATGTACGTATATATTGATTAATTGAATAAAACCTATATAAAGCAAAAGAATTGTACCTGTTTTTCATATATAAACGTCTAATATTTTTAGATAGTTTACTTGTTAGGTTTCCACCTGTCTAATTAAAATTACACTTTTTTGCACATATTTTCAAATTAAACCTAAAACCAAATTCATAACAAGCTCATATATAAAAATCCTGTCTATTTATCTGGCTTCGATGAATTATATATCTTGCTTTTTTGTTTTAAAATAGCAGCATGCGTTCCTCAATACCAGTGTTTTATATAACTATTAAATATTTGATAACGGTTTTTAACAAATATTTATTTTTTTTGCGATTTCTATTGAGCTTTTGTTTTTTAAAATCTTTTTTAGTTATAAATAAGATGAACTTATCTATATTCGTGGATTTTTCTATGTCATTAAACTTACTACGCTCTCATCTTTAATATATTTTCTTTTTGTTCCAACAAAAATCAACGTTTGACATCCGTTATAAGCTTAACAGTATATACGCAATCAAATGCTTTTCCAACTCACGACGATTAATATTTCACACCGGCGGGGTTTTATTTATACATTTTAAGCTGATTATATATGTCATTTATATGATTAAACTGATAATATCATTGTAAAAAACAACGAAATGAGGTTTTCTTTGATTTGATGAACTATGCCTCTTTTTTTCCTCAATTTCTCAAACGATTACTCTGTTTCTGTAAATTTGTTTTTTTCTCCTCAATTTCTCAAATGATTACTCTGTTTCTGTAAATATGTCTTTTTCTCCTCAATTTCTCAAACGATTACTCTGTTTCTGTAAATATGTCTTTTTCTTCTGTATTTTTTTTGTTTTAGAACATTGAAATTTCCTGTGAGATTGAAAGTATTAAGCTAGGTTTGTATTAATACATCTCTTCAACTTTAATATTGCTTTTGTCCAAAAACGTTTAACTGTTTTTCTAGTCGTTGTCTTTCGTGAGAGTCAACTAAATTGATAAAAGTGCTTGTTGATACTGATACTAAAAAACAGCTTTTGTAAAATAAATACATATTTTCTGTTGTTTTTGGTTTATTTTTATAGAATAATATACAAAAAAACAGCTTTTGTAAAATAAATACATATTTTCTGTTGTTTTTAGTTCATTTTTATAGAATAATATACAAAAAATAATTAAAAAACGAAACAAACGTTATAATAGATGTTTTACATTTAAAAACAATTTGTAAAAAAAGGTTTAAATCTAAATCACAGTAGAGAAATAAATGTTTAAAAAAACATTATAATATACTAAGCAGATAGTCAAATTATTGTTGTTTTAGCCAAATACTTAAAACTAAGTCAGTAAATACAAAAACCTTGCAAAAAATCTTTTTTTTAAAAAGCACAAACAAAGCAGTTGAAAACAATGATATTAAAGAGACTTAAAAGAAATCTTTTTTTTAAAAAGCACAAACAAAGCAGTTGAAAACGATGATATTAAAGATACTTAAAAGAAATGTTTTTTTTTGGTACTAAATTAAATGTTACCCTCTTTTCTTTTGGAAATTTAATCGTAACATAACACTTACTAACCCCAATTTTAATTATTTCCAACATAATTTCATACATTTCATTAATGTTTTGTGAAATTTTAATTTATCGTTTACTTCAGTTTTATCTTGGAAATATATATATAAATAGTATGTACATTAATAGATGAAATTAAAGATAATAATTTTATAGAAAATTTTTTTGAAAACATTTTGATACTCTTATCTTTCGGATAAGATCAAAGTAGATATTTTCTTTATTCGCTTCTTACTTAAAGAATTGTCATAATCAACGACACGCTGTTTTACTAGAAGTTTTGTTTTTATAAACATAGCGTTTTTATCTTTTGCATAGATATGTATATATTTTGTCTCTTAGTTTTATACGAAACTTCAATGGCTTTTAAGTGGTTTTTTCATTTACTCTAAGTGTTATTTTGTAAAAAAAAGGTTTTTAAATAATACACGATATAAAAACAAACATTGGTGTCTTATATTATCAAAAAAAAGGGATGTGTAATATTATACATACTACATATCAAGGGTGAGCAACATCTCATATAATCCGGTCGCATATGTAAAAATTACACTCTTGAGTGCGATGTTAATGAATTAATATCTTAAACAGAAACTTTCCACTTACGGAATGAATATATTTAAAAAGCTCAACAACAAATCATTGAAGGCACAATCAATGTTTCGTGTGTGTAGCAATAGCTCGCAGATTAGACGAAAACTTTTCGCAGGGGGCCGAATTCGTGGTCGTATGTTGAACGTCTAACTATAAATACTACCAAGCTACAGACATTCAGGCTTTGAAAAACAAGTCTTTTTCTAAAATATTAAGCTTAAATTTTACTTTCCTTGTGTTATTTAAATCATTAATTTCAGAAAAAACACACTATTCATGTTTATTAAAAAAAAGAGTATAGCAGGATTTCGGTAATTGTTTTATGTATATTAGTTCAATCAGGATTAGATATAGTATGTTTATAAATAGTGTTCGTAATTTTTACGTGTAAACGTTTTAGAACACAAGTCTTGCCGTATTTATTAACTAAAGTTAATTTCTATATAATATTTAAAAGCGTGTTTTTTTTCTTTTTTTGTTTGTAAAACGTGCGTTATATATATTAAATCGTAGTTTTATACAAAGTCGTTTTTTTACAAAAAAAAATTTTTTTTATAACAGAGCATAAGTATGTGTTTTATAGGGTTATGCAATAATTAAGAGAAAACAAACAAAATTTAAAAAAAAATCTAATTGAACAATTTTTATTCATGTCTCGATATTTTTTATAAAATAAACAACATCTGTAATTGAAAAAAAATATCTAATAAATAAAAACAAAATATTCAGTAGTTAAGAAAAATATTCAATATTTATATAAAAAACAGTCTTCTCTTAATTGTTATATAATTCAAATCCTAAAAAACAAGATGCCTTTAGATGTTGAAATTTTTTTTGTGATTGTTTAACTTTTTTTGTTTATTATTATGTTTTTTTTTAATTATTTGATAATTTTATCTTAAATGTTATATGGTTTTTTCTTATTTATTACATAATACATTATATTTAGTAAATAATTTGAATATGTTTCATATTTTTCTAAACTATATAATAATCAAAAATTTTTTTTTTTGCAGCAAGGCCATTCGCGAAACTATAATAAAACAAAACGACCTTACTGTTTTCGCTGTTACACAACACGTTAAGATTCTTATATCAATATAGGATTTGGCTTTTTTACAAAGACCTCAGCCAAACTATTAACAGTTTTTGTTGTAAAAACAATAAGCACTGATATATATTTTAGTATAAAAAACGGTATTTCTAAAAACAATTGCTGTTTTGTTAAAATGGCGACGAGACATACGAAAACCTTTCGATAAAAACACAGTGTCTTAAACCATTTATAAATTTAGAGCAAGGAAATTAACTGATATTTTAATATCTAAGTTAGTATAATTTAGCAAGCGCTTTCTAAATCTCTCTAAATTTTATTTCTACACACTTCACATATTTTAAATTATATTATTAGGGGCCAGATAGATATATTAGAGGGATGTTT
>SBJP01000238.1:0-20218 GCA_014805705.1 Cucumispora dikerogammari | reverse complement strand
TTGATTAAACTGTGTTTTTTCTGAACTATGCTGCGCAGTCGGTGCCAAAGATTTACTCTAGATATCTTTGTATGTTTTTTTAACAAAAAGGTTTTTTTCATTAATTTCAAAAGTTAATTCGTTTTCGTTGATTTTCAGTCACATAAAAAACATTGTTACTGTGTATCAGATGTTTAATATAATAAATTGAAAATTTACTAAATAATGTTTGTTTTTTTTGTTTAATTAAACTATAATACACAACTTTTATAATTAAGCTTATAAACAGGCTGCTGTTCTAATCAAGTATCAATTTTTTAAGATTGGAGTTTTAAAATTCAAAAAAGAGTTCTCGAAAGTAGTCGCTGATGCAAATGATGCCATCTGTAACGTGTGTATTACGGGGTGTTTTCGTTTATTAAATCGATTAGCGTTTTAAATTAATTTAAAAGTACACATAGCTCACCCAATATATATATTGAAAATGTGCGGTGAGCGCAGTTCGAAATTTCGAAAAAAAACTGGTTCTTTTATGAAAAAACATTTTATTGGACGCCTCTTCCCGTTTTCATTAAAATAAATCATGTCGATATAAAGATAGTCTAGTATAACGATGACAAAAAAACTTGATTTAAAAACGACTGAAGAAACGAACATTAAAAAAAGATGTGCCGAAAATTTTATATTGAAAATAAATTTTCGGATATATTTCACACTGTATTTTATATTTTGTTTGTTTCTTGTTTTCTATTTAAATTCTATATTTATTGACTACTTATACTGAGAGGTTCTGAAAAACAGCTAATTAAAGATTTTAGTAGACATCGTTTTTTTTGAAAATCAAGTGTGTTTTTTGTGAGTTTAAATCAGAAAAACGGAAGTTAAATCTTTATTGTATGAAATCGTTTTCCGATTAAAAACACTTATAATGGATTCTAAAAAATAAAAGTATATAAAACTATGGTTATTTATGGATAGTACGAAAAATAATTAACATATGTTTTGCCGATAAACTGAAAAAAACAAACATAGTTCCTATATATAAGCAAATGCGAACATAAAAGTTTTTCTTTTTTAAAACGCTGTATAAATAAAACTTATTATCTCATAAACTATGTTTTTTTCGATAATATAAAAGCAATTAAACAGGCACACTTGTGGGTTCTAAGCTAATTAAATAATTTAAAAAAAACGTTTCCCATTTTGTCGAAATTAAGCAAAAATATATAAAGTAAAAAACGTCTAACTTATGTTTTCAACTACCGTTTCGCATAAGCTGAAACTCGTGTTGTTTAAATCAACTTTTTTTGTTTGTGTAATACAGCCTTTAATTTATTTAACAGAATTTTAAGCGGGTTTTTACTTCAATAAAGGGCCATAGACTTACTACAGTCGAGGTTTATTAAACACCAAATTTTCTTAATACTTGCCCAGTATCATCCCAATTACAATCTTATTTAAGGAAGTTTCTATTATAGTTGAATTAAACAGAAGTTTTTAAGTAGAAACAAGAAAAAAAACTAAAATTGATTTTTTAGATGTTAATTAATAAACTATCAATATTTTATTTATCACTGTTTCGCCGCTAAGCGGAAAATCTCGACAGACATATTGAGTAATCTTTTCCTTAATTTCGTTAGTTCGTTCGATTTCGAGTCTATAAATGATACTAAAACGTGTGTTTACGCTGTTTTAAAGATGAACTTGAACATTTATTATATAATGTCTTGATTTTTATTATTTTTTTGTTTCAAAATGATTATAGTGTATTTTACTTAATTGAAATTATATTGTAAGATGCTTAGTTAAGATTATAGTGTGTTTTACATAATTAAGAATATAGTGTAATTTAATTATTTAAAATTATAGTGTAATTTACTTAAAAAGGAATATAGTGTATTTTCTCTATTTAAGATTATAGTGTATTTTACTTAATTAAGATCAAGTGTAAGTTACTTAAAAAGAAATATTGTGAAATTTACTTAATTAAGATTAAAGTGAAATTTGCTTAATTAAGAATAAAGTGTAAGTTCTCTATTTAAGATTATAGTGTAAGTTCGCTATTTAAGATTATAATGTAGATCACTCAATTAAGATTATAGATAAAACACTCAATTAAGATTATAGTGCAATTTAATTATTTTATTTTATAATGTAAGTTGCTTAATTAAGATAATAGTACAAATTACTTAATTAAAATTATAATGGGAGAGTATACTAAGCAAGTACGAACTTTTTTTTTATTTATTTTAAAACTAAAAAAAATTGATCATAAAAAGTAGTTCAATTAGACTATCTATTACAAAACACATCGTTTGCGTTTATTCGAATGAACACTAACAACTAATGAATAAAAGTATGCAATATGTCTCAAGTTTTGCTATAAACGTTAATAAATGGAGCTTTCTTAATCTGTAGACATAATTAACAGATATATGTTTAATACTTTGGTTTAAATATAGATAATTCTATTTATATAAAAACAAAATATTTAAAAAAAATTTTCTGTTTTTAATTAAGACTCATTGTCTCTAGGCTATAACAAACAGTTTTAAAAAACGGCGGTGGTTAAGATAAACAGTTAATATATGTTTATTAACTGATTAACTCCCACAAAACATGCATTGTATTTTTGTTTCTGTTCTAAAATATTTGTATTGCAAAAAGTTATAAATCAGATAATTAAAAAATGTTACCATGAAAATAGATAACATCATTTTTTATTTGTCAAGCTTTCTACACAAGATTTTTTCAAAAATATCAGAGGAATACTATAAATACATCCCTGTTAAAACCATAATAAAACTTGTTACGTTTATAAATTGGTTCTGGCGTATAAGTTGCAAACATTTTTTTTCTACTGATGAAAAAAGAAAGACAAACGATACATATGACAGGGAAGATTTATTAAAGCAACTCTCTTCTGGTAATTTGAAACTAGGGCTAATTCCAGATGGAAATAGACGGCACTTTCGAAAAATTACTGGTAAAAGTAATATGTTCGAAAAATACAAAGACAGTTTTTTAATATTAAAAAGTTTAATAAAGTTTTCAAAATTCTTGGGAATTAAATCGATTACAATTTATGTTTTATCTGTGAAAAACTTAAACAGAAGTGAAGAAGAGGTGAAAGCGCTTCTCAAAATGCTTGAAGAAGCTCTTGATGTTTTTTTAGCTTCGGCACAATCTAATAAGAGTGACAACAATAACCCTCAGCCTTTACAACGCAATGAGTGGACTGGTTTCAAAATAAAAGCATTTGGAGATCTGTCTTTATTCTCTCAAAATATAAGAGACAAAGTGGCTGAACTAGAAAGACGGCCTGTTCAAGAAAAAGACTTTGAAGTAAATTTGTTGATTGGTTATTCGGGACTTAGAGATTTGAAAAACGAGAAAAATAATAGAAGTGATACATATCGCCCATGTTTATTAAATCTGGATTGTATAATCCGAACAGGTAACACGCATCGATTATCAGATTTTATGTTGTGTTCCTTTCATGAAGGAACTCGTTTGATATTTGTTGACGAAATGTTCCCCCAAATGAATTATTTATATTTATTTTATCTAATTTTAAAAATAGTAGTTTAAATAAAAATTTTGTACGTTTTTTATGTAATTTTAAGATTGATTGTCTAAAATTTTTTCTAAAATCTTTATTTTTATTTGTTAACAAAGCGTGTGATATACTAAGTTATGCACGAAGATGATTAGTTTATAATCAAAGATATAAAGAAAACAAAAATGAAAAAGAGTTCATTAAAACACTTTGTAATTCTTTCTCGCCAGATCCCAAAAACATCTACACCACCGTCACTTAATATCTATTTTCAATTAACTAAAAAAGAAACATCAGTCTTTTCTCAAGTCCATTAACTCAATCTGAACACCATCCTTTTTAATAACCAATATTTCAACATAATCCCCTGTCTTGACATCCCTCTCAGCAGCACCCGTAAACGCACTAAAAACAATCGATTTAACAGTTTCTAGATCTATTACATCGCTCGTGTTTTTATTTATCAGTGCATCTAAAAGAGGCTGGACTATCTCTTGTCCCGACCCATAAACTCTAGCTTTTGTTTTTTCATAAGAACCAACACAATCAAAACTAACGATTTCCATCTCATTGTTTTTATCTATGTTCTTCCCAGCCAAACATACGAAGCTGTAATAAGGGAAGAATCTTCTACTATAAAGTATATTCATTAGTTTATGTGCCAACGCATTTAGTGATATTTCTTTATCATGCATTTGTTCATATTGAAGTATACTATGTTTTAAAATAACATGTAATTCACTTAAATCGCCATCAAACCCGGCGCCAATAATTGAGAAATTGTTATTAATTTTGTATATTTTTGAATGTGTACGAGAATAAAAATTATATTCACTATTCAATCTTGTATCACTGGCAAGAACAACATATTCTGAAGGAGAGTTGGGATCAGCAAAAGCAAGAATTGTCCCCGAATTGTATTCATATGGATTAAAACCATTGTGACTTGACTTCTTGTTACATTCCATGGAGAGGGGGAAGAATTATAAATATTTATTAAAAAAATGCAATTTTCACGAATATTCACTTCATAAACTTTGTCTTAGTTTTATCTACACCTCGTTTAATTTTTGCAACCGCCACTTCAAAATCAGCCTCCATAACATATGCACGCCCTTCTCTAATGGCAGTCATTCCTGCTTCCATACAAACTCCTTTTACTTCCGCGCCACTGAAGTTTTGCATTTTATCCGACATTTTTTCGAAATCAATAGTTCTGCTATGATTCATTTTTCGCGTATGTATTTCTAATATTTTCAAACGTGCCGCGTTCGAAGGATTTGGGAGTTCAATTTTTCTATCTAACCGCCCTGGTCTTATAAGAGCGACATCAAGAATATCTAGACGATTAGTTGCCATAATAACTTTAACGTTATCAATTTTATTAAAACCATCTAATTGATTCACCAATTCGAGCATCGTTCTTTGAACATCAGAATCGCCTGAATCTCTTGATGAACCAATTGCGTCAATTTCATCTATAAAAATTATAGAGGGTGCTTGCTCTTTTGCCAAAGTAAATATTTCACGAACTAAACGTGAACCTTCGCCAATAAACTTTTTTACTAACTCACTTCCACTTACCCGAATAAATTTACAATTTGTTTGTGAGGCAACTGCCCTTGCAAGAAGTGTTTTTCCTGTTCCTGGAGGCCCATAAAGTAAAACACCTTTTGGTTGTGTGATTCCTAGATTTTCAAATAAGTCCGGTCTCTTCAGCGGCAGCTCAATAACTTCTCGCACTTCTTTAATTTGTTTATCCAGACCACCTATTTGATCATAAGAAATATTTAAAACGGACTCAACTGCCATTAAAGAAACTAATGGATCAATAGACGAAGGTAACAATTTATGTACAGAATAATTATCAGATCTTAAAGCTACTCTACAACCAACTTTTATATCGTCTACAGTCAATTGAGGCTGATTCTTAAAAGATTTAGAAAAATACCGCTTAGATCTCTTACAGTTATCGAGTTTACAAATCATTTTTCCGTGTCGCTGTTCTTCAACTAAAAACTGAGAATTGTTTAATATTTTTGAAACTGTGCCAATAGAAGAAGGTGGCTCATTTACTTGATATAATTCATCTTCCAGTTCATTTATTTGTTTGGCCAATTCTATAATGGTTTTGTTTTGTTCTTCTAGTTGTTTTTCTAGTTCTTTTATTGCTTTATTGTTTTGATCTGTTCTGTCTTTATAATAGCTTAAGAACATGGGTGACTTTTTGAAAATTTCTTATATTGTTTTTGCTGTTTTTTTGTTTTTATCGCTTTAAATACGTTTTGTATCAATTTCTTTCTTTCATATTATTGTCGAAGGTTGATCTGTAAAGACATCTATTGTCTAAAGCCTTCTCATTAATAAGTTAAAAGAAAGTGCCTTTAATAACTTCGAATCAAAACCCTAGCAGCCTTAAGAACAACGCCAATAATTACGAAAAAAGCTTAATTTAATTATACAGGGAAGTTGAAGGAGATGTCTTAAACAGAGTGTGCATCAAGTATTACCCAGAGTGTATTTTTACTAAAAAAAGATAGAAGAACAAGGCATTAACAATGTTTTCATGGTTAAAATGACAATTAACAACGCACAGTAGCTAAAAACTTAATTTTAAACGTGTAATATTAATTACATATATTTACCTTGGAAACGTTTTCTATATAACAAAAAAATATTGAAGAACATTTTATTAAAAATGAATCACGTTCGTCTGAATAGAAGAATGTATATACTTCTATTATATTCTGTTAGTTCTTTTATTTAGATATAGGATTGCTTGTTATTAATAAATTACACGTTCGACTATAAACAAAAAAAATTTTACTTTATTTATAAAAACCTCTTTGTTTTTTACCTTTTTCTAAACTATTTAAATAAAAACTCCTTTTTTTCTTTTTACCTATTCATTTTCTCAGCCCTCACACCGACTATATTTGACACATTCAATACCTGTAAGGTTACAGAAAAGTATATTATAAACAACGTTGGCATTAAAAAGAGCATAAGGTGTTTTTATAAAAAAACTGACGTTTTATTTAACTATTGAATTATGTATAACTTCAATATAACAATATGCTTTTTATCCAGGCATTGCTAACTACTTAGAGATTAAAAGTTTTTGCTAACTACTTAAAGATTAAAAGTTTTTGCTAACTACTTAGAGATTAAAAGTTTTTGCTTTGGAGTAATTAAACAACAGGGTTTTTAAGCCACTTAGGCTTAAAAGATATTTATTTTAATTTATAAAAAAAATTTTTATTGTAAAATATTCGTGCATTAAGCTAGAATAACGTTTCAGTATTTATACACCCATTATTCCACTATAATCTTAATTAAAGAAATGTACACTATAATTTAATTAAGAAAAAACATTTTAGTAAAAATATAAAGATAATACAGTTATTTTTCATTTTCTTTATTTAAACCAGCATAATCTTCGTATTATTATCGTTTATGGGAGAAAAACCAACATACATTCGTATTTAATAGTAAAAAACAATTGAAAAAAAAGACCAAAAATGACAAAAAAAAGTTTTCCCGTCTAACGACGCAACAGCGATAAATCAAAAAGACATTTACATATTATTTGTTAATTAAAAAAATATTGGTTTCTTTTTACTTAAATATATATATTTGTTTAATTAAAATATAATAGACTTTTCTTATTTAAGATTATAGTGGCAGCAGACTCTGTATAAGTGGCAACGTTTCAACTATCGTATATTATGTATTTAATATTATGTATGAAATAAGAACAAATGTTCGAATCAGATACATTCACGCAATAAATAATAAGCTGTTAAGCATGTTGAATAAAAACTGTACTTTTAATTAATAATTTTTTTTTGTTTTTTACTAAATTATCGCTCATCGAAAACATTTTCACACTTAAATTTTAAATTACAAACATCATATAAATTATCTAATCATGAAAATAATCAAAACAGCTGAAATAAAAACATACAGTGAATGTCTTTCATTAAAAATTGACAAAGATTTCACAAATATCTATACAGGAAACGCTGATAAAACTTTTACTAAAATTTCTTTTACACAAACAAGCGACTTAACAAGACTAACAGAAATGTCTGGGTATCCGAAGATTAATATATCAAACAGCCTCACTGGCTCAATTCAAGGAATAGATACATCAACTCAAAAGAAAAATACAGCCACACTAGAAAGAAATATACTCACCGAAGAAACGAAACTTGAAATTTTAAACGATTTCACAAAATCTGTAAAAAATGTTGTTTATTCAACAAATGAAAAAGATGAATTTTTCGGTTGTGTTTCATACGATGGAAGCGGAATAATTTACAAAAATAAACAAAAATTTGACACAATAGAAGGACCAGAAACAGAAATAAAACACATTTCATTTAACGACACTTGTACTTTAATCTCCCTTTCAACACGTGGATCTTCAGTTTGGATTTTAAACGTAAATGACACCAATTTAGAAATAGAAACAATTTTAGACGAACACACACAAGACGTTAAAGGAACGAAATTCAATAAAAACGTCTTATATACTTTTGGATACGATGAAACAATAAAAGTCTATTCACATTTAAAAGGATACGACGACTCCTTAACTTTAATAAATAACATTTCATTAAAAGCATTAGAGTATCAAGTAGATGAAAAATATATTGAAAAAATTTTAATATTTGACAATTTTACGGTTTGGGACATGATTTTTTTTGACGAATTTATTGTTGCGGCTGTAAATACTGAACTGTTTTTATTTGATTTAGAAATGAATTTTAAATATAAAGAAAGAGTTTCTGATTTCCCTATTTATGAAATGGTTAAAATTAATAAGGAAATGTTTTTTATTATTTATAATGAAAACAGTGTAAAATGTTTGGCGATTGAAGGCGAAGTTTTTAAATGTAAACAGGTTTTTGAAAATGTTTGTTTAAGAATTAATTCTATCGATTTTTGTTATCGTTTTGGTGTTTTGGTTGTTGGTGGGGAAGAATTATGCTTGAAACTGTTACAATTAGAATTTGATTAGCAAGTTATTATATTTCTCTAAACAATAATACGTTATTGGGAAGGTGAATCATTAAATTCTACATACACTTCATTAAATAAAATAAGAGAACGAAACTTCCTTTCTTCATTTGGATTTTCTAAATAATAATTCTCTAAACTTTTATCAATTGTTTCTCTTGTAAAAGTAGGATTATGCGGATTTTGAATCTGAAATTTCGTATTCAGAAACGACAAGCTTAATCTACTTTTCTTCTCAATTTCAAAAATATAACGAAGATTTGTAATAAACTTGTTCTCAGAAAAAGACTCAATTTTTTGAATTTTCTTGCTCTGTAGGCGCATTAAAACAGCATTCATGCGATCTTCAATGGTTTTCGATTTACATAATTTCTCTTCTGAAGTAATATTAGCTTCACTTAAAGTAAATACTCTCTTAGTAAAATCAATTTTTTTGTTACATAATCTTTTTTCAAACACTTTCTGTTCAACTTTTGTTTGAGATTCAATTATTTTCAATAATTTATTGTACTTTTCACTCAATTTATCGATAAAAATGTTATCACTTTTTTCTTCAAATATATTTTGCGGCAAATTATTTTTATTTATTTCTATACTTTTTTGAGAATCGTCACCCATAAGTAAACTTATCAAGTCATCAGAAGCAATAAAAAGGACCATTTCCCGAACCAAGTCGAAAGTAACTGAAAAATTCAATATTTTAGTAATATTTTTCAATAAATTTTCATTAACCAAAATCATTCCCTTTTTTTGAACATTTCCGTTAATTAGACTAGTGTTTGTACTTGAAGTTAATTCGTTAGTTAAAGTGATACCAATTTTTTTTAAATACATTTTATATAAAACTGTAAATATTTTGTAAAAGTCAGCTATTTTCTTATTTCCCAACAAAAGTTTTCTAAGTTCAAGTCTTCTATTAATTGTTTCTTTATTGAGTTTTGTATTTGCAGTTAAATTAAGCGAAGGATTCTGTATGATGGGAATTACTGATCTAATAAAAACCGGTTTTAAAGAGAAATTTTTTTGCATTTTTGTGTTTAATTTATTAACGGAAGTTGATTTCAGTTTATTAGCATTTTTTTGTTTTAATTTATTTTCAATAGTTGATATATGAGTCTTTCTTTTTTTATTGACCATGTTTTCTTTAATTTATATTTTTAGTTCTTTTACTGTATTTTTCAAAATTAGTGTCTTTTTTTTATATGAAATTTTTTTGTGTTTTTATATAAAAACTGATATTTAATTAGATTTGTCTAAAGAGACGACATGTGTAATATTATCTATGTTTACGTTACTTGATCCCCAAAGTTTTTTATATAATTTGAATTCGAGTGATCAATAACCAAACATTTTGAATTAACACAAGACTTTGCTTACATTACAGACAAAATAAAACGTCTATGCCTCGTTGATTATATAAAAAATTTTAGAAAATCCCTAAATCAGGTAATGCTTAAGACTCAAATTAACAGCCAAAAATACCGTAGTATCATGAAAAATACACAAAAAAACACAGAAAGAAAACATAAACAAGGCCCAATATATTAGTTGTATATATAAACAAGAAAGCGGCAATGACACTATTTTTTTTAAATTAAAGGCACGCCTGTCTAGTATTTTAATAATAATTTACAGGTTGTCTCAATTTACTAGTTGAAGAAAACTGTAAAAGTATATGTGTTGTGATGAAAATAATAAACAATATATTTGACCAACTAAAACACGTTTTTTAAAAATGAAAAAAATAAAAACTCGGCGAAGATCAAGTCTTTGAACAAGACATAACGATTATAAGTAAAATCAGATACAATACAAACACAAGATCTAATAAATTAAGTGTATTGGTGGAATGTTCAAGTGTATAAAAAACGTATTTTGAAAATTCTCAAAGCGATGAAACACACAAAAGGTAAAAAATAAAATAATTTAAAATCAAAATATATAAACTCACGATTATGTATGATGAAATTAAATGCTATAAAAACTTTAGTAAAACAAGATTTAAATCTCCCAAGTCATATCATAGAAAAATATGTAATCTTTAAAAAACAAAGCATAGAGGCACTAAAAAAAAAGGGGAATATTGATATTTCAAAATTGTGTAAAAACTTAAACTCTCAATAATAATAAAAAAAAGTTTGAAAAAATTTGTTATGACACACATTTATTTAAATTTATTTAAACACACAAAAATTTTTTAAAAATTTTTCTTAAAATATAAATAATCCTTTTAAGGGCTTTTAAATAAAATCTTTTATTCAGAAACTATATTTTTGGTCAATAAAACAAAATTTGTTTAAAAGGACCTTTACTTAAAAATAATATAAAGTCTTTATTTTTACTTACCTGTTTTTGCTTAATTAAATTTAAGTATATATTTCTTTGATTAACTTTTAGTAAGGGGAGAGTGTAATAAGTACCAGAAATTTAATAATAGAAAGAAAGTTATGTGTTTTTATGCCTTACAATATTTTAGTTAAAAAAAATTATTTACAGAAAAGAAAAGCCCAAGAAAGTTTTAAAAAATGAATATATATTTCCAGTCTTTAATTTTAACCTAAGTTGCAATATTTAAATTAAGATTAAATAAATATTATTAAATACATTCACTAAGACAACTCATAATCTTGGCAAACTTTTTTAAAAGCCTCAATTTCCGCATTTCGTGACTCTAAATGGAATTTTGACTCGAATTTTTCATCAATAAAAGAAATTATGCATTTATGCAACTTCTTAATTGTTTTAATTTGTATAGTGAACATGGGGAGTTCATTTTCTCTAATGAAATTGACAAGTTTGTCTTTAAATATGTTTGTGTTACCGGAATTAAGTTGAGTGTTTGTTTTATATTCAGGAAAATCAGCCAAATTAATACATTCACGATTCAATATATTATTATTTTCACCGGTGTTTCCTTCTTTAATATTTACCGAATCTAATATATCAAACGGTGTTACTTTCTTCTGAGTATAAGGTATTTGCTCTTTGGAATTCTCTTGTATTGGTATGTTAGTATATAATACGCCATCCTCTTTAATATTATAATCAGTTAGGTTGTTATCTAATCTATTAATCTCTTCTGTGTTATTGCTTGAACCAAAAGCTTTCGTATTCTGTTTTTCATAAATACATGTAATGACAGGTTCTTTTTTATATAAGGAATCTTCGTTATTATCTTTGAGTGTTTGTGATATAGTGTTTAATGTTTGGTCGTGAATATTTTTATCACAATTAGTTTCTTTATGATTAAGACAAATGTTATTAGTGACAGAAAGCGAAGGCGAAGGCGTATATGACGTCTTCACTTTTGATGTTGCCTGGTCCTCGCAAAAGGATATATTTTGTTCAAATTGTTTATCGCCATTACTTCCCGATGAATTAGTGCATCGGACGCTTTCCCTCTTGTTTGAACATGAGACTGTGTCCATACCGCCTAATGTGTCTTCAATGCTATCTGTTGAGATAAAACGCTGTTTTTTACTTGAACTTGAACGTACGTCTACTCCACCTGTTTGTTTTTTATTATTATCTGTTGTCGAAAGCCTATGATTTTTATTTGAACAAGAAGGTGTATCCACTGCGGCTGAATGAATTTCATCGAAATCATTTGACAGAAGGCGTTGCCTTTTATTTGAACCAGATATTGAATCCACTCCGCCTAATTGGACTTCAACCTTATCTTCTGATGGAAAAGTTTGCCTTTCATTTGAACCAGATAGTGAATCCACTCCGCCTAATTGAACTTCATACTTATCTTCTGATGGAAAAGTTTGCCTTACATTTGACCCTGACAGTGAATCCACTCCGCCTAATTGAACTTCATACTTATCTTCTGATGGAAAAGTTTGCCTTTCATTTGAACCTGACAGTGTATAAACTCCGGTTGATCGTATTTCATCTTTATCTGTTGCCTGAACTCTTGCTTTCTTATTCAACGGAGCAAATAAATCGACAGTTGGAGCCAATTCGTCTTCACTCAATGATATATCGAAATTTATAAAATTTTCAGTGAAATCAAATTTCTGTTTGTTATTTGAAAAAATATCGGCTTTCAATTTTGGATTAATAATTGAGTTTGGAGTTTTAATCGCATTGGAACTACTTATAGAACCAGAACTACTTATAGAATTAGAACTACTTATAGAATTAGAACTATCTTCTTTATTAAATGCATTGACTTGTGTATTTTCGTTTTTAATAAAACTTATATGATCACTTCTGTTATTAACAGAATTGGTGATACCAATTCTTTTATTGCCCACCTTCTTTTTTGAAAAGATGTTTTTATTTATTTTCTCAGCTTCTTGAATTCTCATGCCTAATGTTTCTGTTTCATTAAAAGCAATGCTTGATTTACTTTTTTTATATTTTCTTAAAATTTTATTAAGACTCTCATAAGAAAACGGTTGTATAAAAGTATCATCTGGTTTAATTAATTGCATTTTAAGTATAGGTATCGCTTCAGTTAACAATAACTGAACTCCTTTTTTAAAAGATTTGCTAGTGGTATTTGATATATAAATTAAATTTAAAAAGTGAAGTTTCAGTCGATATTCTTTATTTATATTCTGTGTGTAAGTTATTTTCGGGGTTTCATTTGCATAGTTTTCGTGTAATAATTTGGTGAACTTGTGTTTCAACAATGCATCTTGGTTTAATTTTGTGCTCATGTCTTGTTTTTTTCATTAATAATTTTTGTTATCGTTAAACATAATATTATATTTAAAGTGTCGTCTCTAGGGTTAGCAATATTTCTTTTTTTCAAGTTCATATTAATATTTCGATCTCGTTACATTTATATATACATTTTTAAATATTGTATTTTCGGGGTTTAATTTATAAGTATCGAGAAAGAAAAGTTTTATAGAGAAGAAACAGCATAACTGAAAAAGCGATAAAAAAAATTTGTTTTTTTTAATAAATAAAATCAAAAAAATAATTTTCTTTGTTTGTTTTATCTATTTTATGCATAACCTAGACTTTACTTGTATTGTATTTCTGTCTTGATGAAAAATTTTCGTTATTGTAAAAATTTTAAATGATAAAAAATGTTTTGTATATAAAAATATCTTGTATTTTTATATTTTATAATATTTATATTACAGACTGAAATTACATGTGTCGTGGCTGGGTGTAAATTTAAATGAAAGATTTTCTTTCTTGAAAATATTCAACAAACAAATCTATCATAAATATAACTATAAAAGGGATTTGGTATATAAATAAATATTTTAGTAAAAGTATATAATACAAAAAAAGACGCATAACATTATAAACCGGCTATTAGAATGCATAAAGAGGAAAGTAAAGAATTTAAAAAAATTTAGAAGCAGAAATTATAAAAAAAACGTAAAAAAAAACATTTTCGGAAGACGAACTTTACTTTATTCCTGCGAAATAGTAAGTTTTAAATTCTCAAATTTAATATCCAAGAAGTTCAAATTTACTTCAACTTCTTTAATAAATTCTTCTTTTGAGACTCTTTCCTGTTGAAGCGTTGGTTCAAAGCCAATTAAATTTGCTAGAGAACAATAATCGGAGTGTTTAATTAAACCAATCTTCTTGACATCAACGGCTTTAAATTTATTCATAGCTTTTTTCAGTTTATTTTCAATATCAAGCTTGGCTTTTTGAATATCTTCTAAAAAACTAAGTTTACGCTCAAGTCCGCGTTTTTGAGGATCATTTTCTGGTGATTTCAAGACTTTTAAAATATCTCCTGTTTGAGATTTAAGATCATCAGTCTTACTTAAAAGATTACAAGTTATTTCAACACGATTATTTTTATTTTTTTCAGAGTCTTTAACTGTTTTAGAAAATTTGTCCAATGAAATGGTATAAGATTCCATCGGTTCAAGGAATTGCCGTTTTATAACTTCAGGTGTCTTTTCTTTTTCTAATTGTGGCATATCTGACATTTCTAAAATTGTATTTATATTAGAATATACGTTTGTTAACTTATATAAAGAGGCTTCGGCTAGTCTTTTCGCAACTAATTGGAGTTTTATCTTCTCTTCAATTTTTAACATATCTCTTAATAGTTCGTCATTAATTTTTTTAATATAGTCCATTTCTCCTTGAAACCTTTTTACATATCTGTCATAATCATTCTCTTGGTTCTTTAACCAAATGGTTTTGTCCCCAAATGACGTATTTATACCTGAGTTGTTTATTTTTTGATGAGAGAACTTATTATAATATTCTGATACATAAGCGAAAACAGATTTGCTGTCTGGAATCATAACTTCTGTTAAGTCCTCAACCTCTAAAAGTCTTGGAATGCCATGGAATTCCTCAGCATTATTAAATGCTTTAGTTAAATTGGCTTCATTGGTCATATTCAAACAATCCGCATAATCTCCACAGTGTATTGGATCATATTTATCTAAGATGCAATTAAAAAGTTTTCCGTCTTTCCAATCAGTTGAAAAATTAGAAACTGAACTCGGTATAATATTGTAATCTGCGGCAACGGCTCTAACCCAGTTCAATATCTCATTATTAATACTTTTATCTCTATCCATTCCAGATTGAAAATATTGGGATTCAGTAATTAATGTAAAAATCAAACCAAGAATTATCTTTTCATTTTGTTGAATAATATCTTCAGCTCCACAGTTTATTAAAGGCATTCCTAGTTCTTTACATTCAGTAAAGAAAATTTGTAAATTTTCTCTCTTTATAATTTCTTTTGTTGGATCAATAGTAAAATGATAGACTGTATTTGAAATATATTGGAGAACGTAATTCAATGAGACTCCATCTACTAAATCAGTGAAGATGTTTTCTATTGGTGGGTTATTGGTGTGTTTTAATTTACTATTAAACCATTTTGTAAAAGCTCTTTTTTGAACTTCGTTACTATAATCAATTTTGTTGTTATCGGGTTCTGACATTGGAAGAGGCTCTTCAATTGTTATAGGTACAGATTTAGTATCTGGCGTGACTACAGGCTTATCATCTGTTATGAATAGATCTTTATTATTATCTGTCGAATCATTGAGTTTATTATTAGCTGACATGGGTATAAGTTTAATTAAGTAATTTTTTTTGTCAAAAAAAACTTTGGTTATTTTTTAAAAAAAGAAAGATTCAAAAAAAATAAATTAAAAAAATTAATATAAAAAACAAAAGCAGCAACAATAAAAAAACATAAAATCGCGTTAGTCTATCAATTTATTTATTATATTAACTTAAAAATAATAGTAAACAAATCTATTTTTGTCGGTTTAATATATTAATGTTGCCTTTATTTTTTATTTGATTAATTTTATAAAATGTTAATTCTGTGTTTAAACATTTTATTTTTAACAATTATTTAAGTCTGAATTAAAAATATGTGTTTTTTAAAAAAGATTATGTTTTTTATATTTAACGCAAAAAAAAAGTAATGTTAATTACATCTGATAAAAAAAGCAGCTTTTATATATAAAAATGAAAAAATTTTTTTAATCAAGATAAAGGTTTTTTAGCATTAGTATTAAAATAAAGACGTTTTAATGGTAGAAAGTGTGTGTTTTGATGATTAGAGTAGATTGTTTCTGATATATTTTGTTATAACAATAAATATTTTTTAAGGTTTTACAGTACAGATTTTTTCTTTTTTGTTTATTGTTTTAAGGTTTTACAGTACAGATTTTTTCTTTTTTGATTATTGTTTTTAGATAGAAATAATAGATTATTGCTGCATAAATGTTTGATTTGTTCGCTTCCTCTTCTATTTTTATCAGATACGCATATGTGTAATTTTTTATTTTTACTGTTCTCAAGAAAATGTACATTTTCTCTTTTTGATTTTTCTTACAGCCTTACAAAAATAGATTTTATTTTAATTTACGAATTTTATAAATTAACCCGCACACGCTTAGAAAATAAATATATGCAGTTTTTCATAGAGGGGTGTGGGGGGGGGGGGGGGGGGGGGGGGAAAGAGAAAAAAAACAAAAAAAAATTTTTAAAAAAAAAAAAATTTAAAAAAAAAAAAAATTGAAAAAAAAAAAAAAATTTAAAAAAAAAAAAAAAATTTGAAAAAAAAAAAAATTTGAATAAAAAAAAAAATTTGAATAAAAAAAAAAAATTTGAATAAAAAAAAACAATTTTGGTTTTTTAAGCCAAAAGTGTCAAAGGGTTAATATGGTTTTTTATCATAAGCCACAAAAGCACCAATCAAAACAAAAATATATTGTTGATATGTTCATTTTTTATTCGAATATTAAAATAAAAAAGATATAAATGAAATTTAGAAAAAATAAATAAAAAAGACATCCAATTTATTTTTTTTTCGATGTTTTGCTATCTTACAATATAAATAAAAAAACAACTTCGCTATTTTAAATGCCCCCCCCCCCCCACTCAATATTCAAGATGCAAAAAAACTAAGAGATAAATGTTAATTAAAACACAAAAGACGTATAATACAGAGTATACACTGTTCTCGTATGTTTCAAAAACACGTCACCAAAAATCAAGTTTCTGATATAAATATTATTTTCATTCTTTTCTTCCCATGTTGCCAATATTAATCAAGTTAATCAACTGTATGTCCGAAGAAGAAATAGAAACAGAAAGAGTCGTTAAGGGAATCTTATGTGAAGTCTGGAAGGAGAAAGAGATAACAAAAACGGCTTTGAATCAAAAAATCTTGGAAACAACAGGAAACCATGTGTATAGTGGACATGACAATATTTTAAATGGTTTTGAGGTGGAAGAAAAATTCAAAATCTTTCTTGATAGTTGGAATATGGAAAATCAACAAAATTCTCTTGATGAAAAACAAAGCTGTAAGTTTTTAATGTTGATAAAAACAGTTTTTATATTAGCCGAGCGGGTCTCCTTGAATTTATGTGATTTTTTACACGAACCGGAACTAAGGTGTATAAACTCAGAACTTTCGGGTCTACAGCTCTATCATTTTTTTAAAAAACTTTTTGTAAACATCATGGTTTCGTTTGATTATTCTATTCGTCGTGGTGGCTTATTGATAATTAAAGAAGTTTTTTGTGATAACCAAACGCTTGTAAATAAATTTAGTTCACACGAAATGTGGCGCAGTTTTCAGAGGAATATTTTTATAGACATTGGCAATCTTTTTAATGAAAATATCATGCAAACACTTTTAAACAAAGAAGACAAGTGTTTTTGCTCTACTTTTCTCTCAAATCTGTTTTTAAAACAACAACCTACTAAATAAATCGAGTTTTGATTAATTTTTTGTCAGTTATAGTTAGTTTTTTTTCGTTTTTAAATATCAAAAATTCTCTTATATTAGATACAGAAAGAAACATTTTATTTTAATAAAATAAGCACATAATATGATAAATATAGAAGTCAATTTATTTATGGTTTTTGTCTACAAAGTTATTGTATTTTTTTTGATATTTTATAAAATCCGACTATATTTTTTAAACACGTGACACCCACAAATACATATTTCGTTTCTATTCAAAGTATATTCAATTATTATTAAGTGCGATACATCAACCCTCAAATTTTCGCTGCAAAGAAACTAATAACAAAATATTTCTAGTTAAAAAAGACGACAATAAAGGTTTGTGTGTTTATTCGACGTTTTAAAATTCATATTTGTTTAAAGACCTCGCAAGAGCTTGTTTTTGTTAAAAGTCTATTATTTAATAAAATACTTTTACGTTTTAAGTTAAATCAAGCGAACTTGAAAATCGAGCTGACTGATTTTCTATCTTAGCAGAATAAACTAAAAAAGGTTTTAAAGCTACAAACAGTCCCATTTACTACTTGTTTAATAAACAGCGAGTAAAAGATACATAAATTATCAGGTACATATACACTTCACCTAATACTTAAAAACGACTATAAAAAGTTACATTTAAGATTAATTAAGAAAAACAATTAAGTAAAAATAAAAATTATATATTCATATTACTTTAAATGAACAACTTCTACTGGTCTATATTTGGCGTTCTGGGACAAGATGTAAAACATCTCCCTGAAAACGTTTAATTGTTTTTCGATGTGTATTTTTTAATTAATTCAACATTCGCGGCTTTTTATTTGTTTTTAAAAGAATTAGCGACATTAATACAGTGTTTACGTTGCTTTATATCGGAAAATTTAAAGGTATATTAAATAATGTCTTAACTTTTACTTAAATATTTTTTGCTTAATTAAAATATAATAGTGTTTGTTTATGGAAATATAACTGGGACTTTCTTGTAAAGTTATACAACTATATAAAGTATTTTAAACTGAGTTAAATTATATAATTGACATTATTTATATTGTTTAAAATAAAATACGTTACAAAACAATATATACTATTATCAACGAACTGAAACTCTTTCTCGATGAACTGAAATTTTTTTCGAGGATTGTAAGTCTTTTCCAGAGAATTAAAAAGTTTTTTCTCAATGAATTGAACTTTTTTCTCAATGAATTGCAGCTTTTTGCGAATAAGAGAAATAAAACTTTTTGCGAATAAGAGAAACGAAAATGTTAGTGAACAAGTGAAGTAGAACTTTTTGCAAACAAGTGAATCAAGCATTTTAATAGTAACATATATTAAAAAATCACAAGAAAAAAACTTACTCGTGAATATAAGATAATTTCGTTACAAAGTTGATTATGTTTTGCATAATATATCTGAAATACGCAAGGCAATCTGCTTGAGTGATGTTTTTTCGATCTCCCATAATAATCTGTGCTTTTGTATCGATGATCTAATCTTAATATGAATTTGACATAAATTTTTATTTTAAAAACATTTCAAAAAAAGTTGAACACATAGAAACACAGAGTAAAGTTTTAAAGTATAGTTATATTGAGATGATATTCTACAAATTTTTTTGCGTTTATTAATACAAAGATTGTATAAATCAATACAAGCATTTCCTGTATGCCTTATGTCACCCATAAATGTCACAACTCACTCATATACTCAGTAAATATAGCTAAATTCACTGTTGATTTTGTTATAGTATTACAATAAAACTTTTCTTTTATTAGTATGACTTTTAATAATAGATATCGAGTGGTCTCTAACTATTGAAACTTCAACTGCCGATTGAGTATTTTACCTTATTTTTACATGAGATCTGTACATATGTAAGTTGAACTCTGAATTGTCGATAAAAACGACTTCATCAATTTCGCTCACAAAATTGTTGTTGAACCACAACTAAAAATCTTTTACATATAGTTTTTTTGTTTGATTTGCTCTATTATGCTTTCTATGTGGCAGCTTTGTGCTAATTATCAGATCATTTAAACATCTGTCTATAGAATAAATTGAAAAGCAAAAGCTGTCGTATCTTTCATGCTTGAGAACTGTTTAAAATTTCATTTAGTGTGAAATGAGAATTCAAATAATTCGTGTTTTTTAATTTGATCTTTTATTTATTGCGTTAGAACTATTCGTTCAGTACATTCTTTAGAAAACAAAAGAATTATATATTGTTCTTTATATCTTTAATTTTTGTTTTTTGCACTACTAACAGCTATAACTAAATTTTTTACAGCTTTTTTTACTGTTTTTTTGTTCGCGAATAAAGCCCATCAAGTTTTTTCGTTTTTTGTTATTGATTTTGGATCTTATATCCGAGGCTGTAGTACTTTATTGTGTGTTTGTTAGTAATATTGCGTTATATGCTTACAATATATCATTAAATTTTGTATTAATTG
>SBJP01000237.1:0-20221 GCA_014805705.1 Cucumispora dikerogammari | reverse complement strand
ATTTTAATGATTTATTAAAATCATTAAGTAAGCCTCGCGGTAAAATCCCGGATAAGATTTTTAAATAGAAAAATAAAATAATTATAGTAAAAAGCGCTATCCCCGATTTTACCGGAAATTTTCGTAAAAATCTCGAATAGACATTTTTATTAAAATTATTTTATTTTTTTATTTAAAAATCCTATCCCGGATTTTACCGCGAGGCTTATTTAATGATTTTAATAAATCATTATATTTTTAAATGAAAAACCTATCCCGGATTTTACCGCCACGATCCGTAAAAATAAGAGGATAAGTTTTTTAAATAGAAAAATAAAATAAGTATAGTAGAAATGCCTATCTTCGATTTTACCGAAAAATCACAATTTATAAAACAACATCAAAATAATCATGGTGAAAATAACAAACATTAAAACAGAAAAAGAAAAGTCCATGATAGTTGCTTATTTATTAACAGGCGCTTATCCTATCGGTATGAATGCTAAACTTAAATACAATTTTAAAAAAAAATCAGAAAACTTTTCGATAGAAAACAATCAATTATATTTTACCATAGCCGCTACAAAATATAAATACATCTGCGACTTCGATAATGACTCTGTCAAAGCGGTTTGCAACAGATTCTTTTTGCCCGGTTATATGGGTAAAACGTTTTGAAAAAAGCTGTAAATTAGGAATATATTGGGATTAGTACTAATTCCATATATAATTATGTAAGAGCGTGTTTTTCATGCCAAAGGGAGTCAATACCATCTCCTACATTACCATTAACACTTATAATACTCAAGTTCATCAAGAAGCGTCTTACTGTTGATACGATAGACGTTTTCGAATATGCAAAATCAAATATGAAGAAAAATATATATTCACAATGATAAACAGCTTTTCAAAATTCGTTTGGTGTTATCCAGTAGAGAGAAAGAGTTCATCTGATTTCTTAGAATAGATTACAAGACCTGTATTATACAGAAGTTTCGTGGAAAATCTTTCATTCAGATAATGGAGGCGAATTTACTGCAATACAAATTCAAGAACCTATAAGAAATGTTATTAATGCCACAATAGTCCTTGGAGCATCATATAGGCCCAAGACTCAGGGGTAAATAGAGAGATTTAATAGAACTTTAAAATCTCGAATAAGAAAATATTTGGGCGTAGAAAACAGAAATTGGTTAGTTGCGCTTAAGTAAATTGTGTATAAATACAACACTTAAAAGCACAAGGCAATAAAATTGCCTTTTTTTGTTCTTTTTAAAGATTTTGATTCTAAAAAGACAAATTGGTCAACTTCCAATAACTTTTTTAAAGTTCAAACGTTAGAAACAGATATTCAGTATACGTTGAACAGTATAGAAACGAATATAATTTAAGGATTAGAACTCAAGACTTATATCTAGGAGATCAAGTTTTGATAGCGCGTGAATTTAATCTCAGTTTCCGAAGACGAAATAGAGCATTAGAGAGTTATTATGAGAATGTGGTTTATACAACAATTCAACTAGAAACAGAGTATGCGTCAGTTGCTTTAGAGGGTGCTTTTAATAATCCAAGAAGCGTCCACAAATCACTTTTAAAAAAATAAATTAATTACTCAATCTTCTTATTTTTTCAATAACATTCAGTTTATTTACTATTTAATTTATCAAACAATACTTTAATTGTATCAATAGAAGTTTTATAAGTTGAGATTTTTTCGGTAAAATCGAGAATAGGCATTGTTACTATAATTATTTTATTTTTCTATTTAAAAAACTTATTCTCTTATTATTACGAACCGTGTCGGTAAAATCCGGGATAGGTTTTCTATTTAAAAATATAATGAATTATTAAAATTATTAAGTAAGCCTCGCGGTAAAATCCGAGATAGGATTTTAAATAGAAAAATAAGATAATTATAATAAAAATGTTTATCCGAGATTTTTACGAAAATTTCCGGTAAAATCGGGTTTTGCGTTTTTTATGATAAATGTTTTTTTTTGTTTTTTAAAAATCCTATCCCGGATTTTACCGCGAAACATACTTAATATTTTTAATAATTTATTATATTTCTAAATAGAAAACCTATCCCGGATTTTACCGCAACATACGTTTACTTCATGCGGGCAGTTTTTTTTTAAAATTTTTATAAAAAATTACAAAATCTTTGAAAAATATAATTTAAAGTAAAATTATCTAATTTACCAATTTTTTTTCAATTTTGTATAGTTTTATTAAACAAAAATATCTATTTTACAAAATTTAATAATGTGTCAAAAAATATTTTATGGCTGACGGAAAATTTGAAAACTGAGCAAAAACAAAAAACACATTATACTATGCAAAAAAAAGAAAATAATAAGATTTTCACATGACATTCTTTGTTTTTCAAATTTTTTGATTTTTTTTACTACAAAAAATTTTAAAAAAGAAATAAATTTAAGCTTAATAAATAATTATTTAAAAATAAAAAAATATAATTTGAAATAACTGACGAAACAATATAAAACACAAAAGGCTTTTATATATGGTCAAATAGATAATTACGTTTTTTTCTTGTCAATGAAATAAAAATAAAAAAGGTATAATAACAAGTGTTGGTTTTTAATACAGCGTTTTTTTTTGCTAAACGATTTAAAACAAATAAACTTTAAGTACTAAAGCTTGGGTCAATTAATTTTAAAAAATAAACAACTATAAACTTAGTAAGTTTTACTAAAAAAAATTTTTGTTCTTTTTCTATTAGATAGAAACACTTATTGAATAATATAAAAAAACATATTTATAATATTGTTAAAACTAACATATTTTATAAGATGATACTTTCAAAGAGTGTTTGCAATAAATTAAAAAAAAAAGAATTCAGGAACTTCTAGAATAAAACGTCAATTATATTATGTTGCAACATAAACGAAAAGATAAACTATACTCATTAATTATTGACAAGTCAAAAAACACAGATGTTTTAAAAAAAAACTAAAAAATGTCTGTAGACTATACTTACTCGAAAAGTGCTTAGTTGACTTTCAAAATATTTAATAATTAATTTAAGAAATTGAAAACTAGTTAAAAAAGAATAAAAAAACATATACTGTTTCTTAAGCGATTCTGTCATTTTTCTTTTCAATATCAAAATTTTTCTAAACAATTTCAACAATATTTTTGTCAAACCTTACAAAACAAGCAACAGTCTTGCTAAACATTTTTATTTCCAATCGTGTTTTTGTTAGACATCGATGTTTAAAACACGTTTTTTATGTTAATTAAAGCAGATTAGTTATTTACAAAAAATTATATAATTTAAAACTAAATATATCCTTAGCCATTATAAACAATTTTTTACTGAAGAGAAGGGCTGCTAACGACATTAGAAATAATAGTATAACTGACGACAATGTTTAAGTTTGATTAAATTAGTGGAAACATACGAATATAACATAAAAAAAGCTGTAATTAGTTATGAATTAAATTACAATTAAGCCTGTTACATAATAGTTGAATTCAACAAAAATGAAAAAATGCAAAATTACTAAAAAATAGAAACACAAAACTGTTTTAAGTAAGTATATAAAAAAAGAAATCTAAAATCTAGTGTTAGAAAACTTCTTATATACGCTTAAAGAAATTTGTGATTGTCGCAAAAGAGAACAGTTAATTTTATTAATCTCTTGCACAACTATAGGCAGATGCATCACGAAACTAGAGATAGCAATAAAATTAGCTTATAAAAAATAGAATAGGGCAAACTCACTCAAAAAATAGAATCTTGGGAGAAATATTTACTATAGTTTAGTGTCGATTATTCCGTTTATTAAAATAATGTGATATACATAAATAAAACATTATTCGATTTTTATAACCAAAAAGCATATGCTAAATCGAATGTCAAAACAAAAGCGAATATTATTACTGCAACTAATAGAGAGCGTTCTATAACTTTAATATACTGCCTTTTTAATATGTAAATTTGTTTAATTCTTTTACGCACATAGCTTTTTTTTACTATAAATAATAGAAAATAATGGAAAAATAAAAAAATGGCAAAAACATAATATTAAATTATAAAAAAACCGATAAAAAAAATTATTAAAAAAAAAACGTTAAAAAATTTGCAAAAAAAATAATAAATCAATCGTTAAAAGATAATAAAAAAAATAAATACTAAAAAAAGCATATAAAGCTTTATTTTGACAAATATCGAACACAGATAGTTAAAAACACTCCTAAGTATCACAAATAAAATATATCGCCAAACAGAATCTGTAAATAAGAAAAAAATTAGTTTTTTTATAAATAAAATTTTAATATTTAGAAATTAACAACACAGGCAGAAAATTTATTCAAAAACTTAAGAAGAAACTTTAATCAAATTTTGTTAAATGCCCAAAAACATTCACAAATAAATTTAATTTGAGTTCTAGTTTTAAACACAATGTACTTGCTTCCAATAAACTTTTATATTTAAGATCAAAAACAATATTTTTACTTTTAAACGATTTAATATTATTTTATTCATTCACCAAGTCATCAAGAGTTAAGTCACTTGATTCAGATATACCCAAATCCACATGGCATTCACGAAAACAAGAGACGAAACACAATGCTACATTGCATACAGAACAGAACGCTAGTGTCTGTTTTTTTTGCCTACAATTTGCACATTTTCTACACGTCTTGTATTTTTTATTTTGTATTTTATTTAGAAAATGCTTTTTAACAAGTCTAGAATTGAGATTTATTGAGTTGTTTCGATTTTTAGTTTTATTCTTTGTATATTCGTTATTGTTTCCTCATCAGATTTTTCTAACAAGTATTGTATACAAGCCGTCCTGAAGTCAAGATGTGTGTTTATTCTGTTTTTTAGTTTATAAATGTTTTATACAACACATAAGTGTTATGAACTATGAGATTCACGAAATATATTGCAAGCTTATTGGTCTATTTCTTATTTTTACAATCTGTAAAATATGACTAGAGCATCTGATCATACTTGTCTACCTTACCCATATGTTGATTATAAGAGTGTATCATTTGTGGTTTGATTTTCTGTTTATAAAACTCACCTAAATTAAATCACATTCTTTTTAAAATTACCAATCGTTGAAATAAATCCAACTACTTTTTTAACATACCAAAAAAGAGTATTAACGTTGTTTTTTTTGTTGTCATATCATATCAAAATTTTTTATACTTTTTTTTAAATCGTATATAACTTTTCAGTTCACCGCAAAAGGATCTTAACGTTCCACAAATATAAACACCTAACTCCCTCATTTCCACACATAAGTCAAACGAATTATAGAAATTATCTATGAAAAGTTTGTATTTTTTATAAGTGAAATTTTTTATTAAACACTTTACTGTGTCTTTTATATTTACCGTCTTTTCTGTATAAAGCAATATTTTACATACAAACGAAGTTTTAGAATCGGCTAATATAAAGAATTTCATTCTAACTTTAATATTTTTAATGAATATCGCCTTTAAAGCTTAGACAAACATGTCTTCGTTTATAGATAATTACTCTTTGTGAGTTAAATATAGCTAAAAAAGGCTATCAAGTATGATATTATTTTTTTGTTGTTTTTCAATATTTTTTTGTATGTCATAGTCTTTTTTCATACTCACTAAACTAAAATGAGGTTATTTCTGTAAATCTTCTATAGCTTATATTCTCATATACGATACTCTGGTTATAAAAATAATTTATTTTTTCTTTTCAATACATTCGGTTTTCTGGCAACTTACATATATACATATACAACACTACAGCTATGTGAGTTCTTAATTCAATAATCGAGACTAGCTGATATCTTATCTTTTTTATTTTGCTTGGTGATTCGGTTTGGCTTGTTTTTATACTGAGTATATTTTTTTTATTTTTATAGATTTAATTTTTTATTAACTTGTACTAAAAAAAGTTTAAAACAGTTTGATTAAATATTAGATCAAAATAAAAATTAAAATCATCTCTTATGTCAACTTTTATACTCAATTCTGATTTGAAAAAAAATCAGAAGTACAGTCTGCCACAAAAAAAAAATTTTGAAAATTTTTTCTTGTAATTTCGAATAGACGCCGCGGCGTAACGATTTTTAAAGGTGTCTACGTTTACTAATAATATTCACAGCACATATCATCGATTTTAAGCAACGAGTGCTCACAAGATATTTTAAATCTTTTTTATTTTTACTTTCTATTGATATTGCCACAAAAAAAAAGATTTTTTTTTAAATAAAGTTAAACAGCTGTCTTAAAAAACTCAAATAAATGAACGTTAAAACACACCTCATGTTTTTAACTCCAAAAGAAAAAACACGAGCCGAAATCATTGGCATGGCGAAAGCTGAAAAACAAAATCACGATATTTCTATAATTCTGGAAGTTCCATACTCAACAGTGACAAGAGTCGTCGCTAAATGAAAGAAAACTAATACAATTGACTCCAAATCTGGCTCGGTAAAAAAAAGATCTCTTGGCCTAGCTGATATCGAGTTTATTGATCGCGAAATTAAGAATAATTCCAGGCTAAGTACTTCAAAACTAGCTAAATTATTATCAAAACATAAAGGAAAGAGTGTTTGTAGAAAGACAATAAAAAGATACTTACACAACACGAAACTTATTTCAGCAACGGCTGCAGTCAAGCCCCCTTTGAACCCTGTTCACATTAAAAAAAGGTATGAAAAAAGTTACGAATAATCTAGATTGTCAATGAATATGTCGAAACGTGTGATTTTTTGTGATGAGTCAAAGTTTAATCTGTTTAGCGGAAATGGTAAAATAAAAGTTTGATGGAAAGCCGGTGAACGGTATAAAATGAAAAATTGTGTTTTTTTTGTTAAACACGACGGAGGTGGAGTAATAGTATGGGGCTGTATAGAATATAATGAAGTTGGTAAACTGACTCTTGTCGAAGGAACAATAGACAGTATAAAATATACAACGATTCTATCAAGTTGTTTAAATAAATCTATCGAGCAGTTAGAGATTTTAGGTAACCCAATTTTCTAACAAGACAATGCACTCTGCCAGACATCGAAGTATACTATGAGATTTTTTGAAAGAAATTGTGTTTAAGTAATAAAAAGAACAGCGCAGTCACCAGATTTGAATCTTATTGAAAACCTGTGAACATATATAAATAAAGAACTCCAAAAGGTTGTCATTAAAAACAAGAATCATTTGATCGAAAAACACAACGAAATTTAGATAAATATACCCAAAACATTTATACGAAAGCTTTATCTGAGCATTCCAAAAAAAATTGAGAAAATAATTCGAAACAAAGGGGGACATATTTCATATTAAAAATTTTTAAAATTATTTTTTTTGTGGCAGTTTATTCTTATTTATTAAAAAACTAAATAAATAGTCTATAAAAATATTTTTGTACTGTGATTCTATTTATTTAGTATTATTAATGACGTTTTTTTAACTGCGACTAGCTTTGGCTTTATAGATTGATGTTCTGCTTAGAAAAATGTGAAAATCTTTTTTTTGTGCGACTGTATGTTAGCATTCTTTAAACCTTACCGCCCGTTTTCGTTTCGTAGTCAATGATTCTAATACCTTTAGTGACACTAGACCCAGTATGATTCTCTTTTTTTTGTCTATTGGTTTGGGTTCGTTTAAATCGCTTGTGTTAAGAAATAAATTAATCGAGTCTTTTATAGGAGAGTTTTATAAAAACACTGACTTTTAAAAATTTTTTTTGTTCGGTAATACTTTTCTATCTAATAATTAATTTTTAAAATTTATTTTTTTATCCGGTTAGATAATTAGTGTAAAATCCAAGTACTTTTATTTCGTTAAGATATTTATTAAATAAATTTAAAAGGAATTTTACTTATCAAAAAAGTCAAATGAGTTATTGCGGCAATTTGGTATAAAAGAGATATACCCTTAACAAGTCTAAATGAAAAATACTGATTTCATATATTAAACGCGTTTTTGACATATACTTATAAATATAAATATGTCAATTAAAAAATTAAGTACATAACTTTTCTGATTAAAATGAATACAGATAATCAAAAAGTATTAAAAGCTGCGATCGAGTTTTTACAGTCTAGTAAGAGCTCGTTTACAAGCCAATTTTATTCAAAGTTAAAACACTTCAATTGTTTCTTGCCTCCGCAATTAAGTAAGTTTTTCATATTGCTATTGTTTTTGTTTATTATTTTAAAATTTTATATTTTGCAAAGAGCGCCTGCAGTATTTTTCAAATCCTTGGATGGCTGTTTATCGAGTATATGTATTACTTATATTAAAATAAATAAAATATATTTCGATTTTACAACATGCCCTTTTTGTTTTTTTAAAAAAAATCTTGCTTAAAATCAAAAATTTAACAAATCAGGTTGTTAAGCCCGTATTTAAAAAATAGTGGGAATTTTGGTGTTTTAAAATTAAAGTCAAAAAAATTAAAAAAGAACACATCCGAAAAATTTTTTTAAAACCCAGGAGCAAACGTAAAAAAAAAGTTTTTACATACTTGTAATTAATAGAAAACACAAAACGTTTGAACTAGAATGTTTTCAGATAAATTGCAAATAGTGTACGAGATAGCATAATGTCTCAGTATTATATTTTAGATGAAACACCACAATTAAATCATATTGAAGAAAAATCAGTGTGAATTAAATTTATATATAAAACGGAAAGTAAATAATATAAAAGTACGTATTTAATCTGTTTGATTAAAAACTAGCTAATATTGTGTTATGAAACATTTTTTGCTATGCAAATAAACTAAACATTATTATAAACAGAAGACACGAATTAAGATATGTTATTTGACTTTTGTATAGTCTGTTATAATTTAAACAAATATATGTGATATTATATACATATGTAATGTAGAAGCTTAGTCTTTTTTTTAGTTTTTTGATTTATCTGTTTTGCAGTATTTTCAAATCCAAAGACAGACTCAAAGATTATCGATTTTATATTCAATAAAAAAATCGAGGTCTGTTTTTTTCGCTTTATTTGAAGTCGGATAAAATTTTAATTAAGTTTTTCAATTTTTATAAGTATTCGAGAGTTCTTTTTGATTATATTTTTGCGACTTCATATAAAGTCGAGTGTTTTTTTTAGCAAATTTTTTCAACTTTATATAAAGTTGAGTGATATTTTGATCAAGTTTTTTCGACTTTATATAAAGCTGAGTGATATTTTGATCAAGTTTTTTCGACTTTATATAAAGCCGAGTGTTTTTTTTTAGCAAATTTTTTCAACTTTATATAAAGTCGAGTGTTTTTTTTAGCAAATTTTTTCGACTTTATATGAAGCCGAGTGTTTTTTTTTAGCAAATTTTTTTGACTTTATATGAAGTCGAGTGTTTTTTTTAGCAAATTTTTTCGACTTTATATGAATTCAAGTGTTTTTTTTAGCAAATTTTTTTGACTTTATATGAAGTCGAGTGTTTTTTTTAGCAAATTTTTTCGACTTTATATAGAGTCGAAGTGCGTGAAAAGGATAACAAAATTAATTTCAAGTTTAACGATAAATTCGCATAGTTTTTTGTTTATTTAAAAAAAAATTTGTGTATATTTAAGGTTACAACAAAAAAGTTTAGAGTTTGTATTATTTTGGATAATTATAGAAAACATAGACGTGTTATAATTGAAAAATTTACTAAAATATATGTCCCTGCGTTTAATTTTTTAATTTTTTATTCGTAAATTTAAATTATATTGAAACAGTTTTTTCCAAGATAAAAAACACTCTTAGTTTCAAACTAAGACTCAATGATTAATTGTTTCTTACTAATCTAATATAAGCTTCAATTACTTTTATTACTAAATATGTTTTATTAAAGTATTTTAGATTAATGTTAAGAAATATAAATAAACAGCTTACAGCAATCTTATTACGACTAATAAATTTTGTTTTATAATTTTTTTAACCCAAAACTAAAATATTTATCATCAATAGCAAAACTTTAATAATATGTGCGTATTTATATGCAAATCTAGTTTTTTCTATTATTAGCTATACAATTTTTTGACTTAATTGCTAAAAAGTTAAATTAATTTAAAATACTGTGATTGAATAAGATTTGTTGTAATTGATTTAAAAATGTTAAAATCGATTTAAAAAGCGCTGGAATTGTTTAAAAATGTTAGTATTGATTGAAAAGTGTTATGTTTGTTTGAGAAAATGTTGGGTTTAATTGTGAAAGTGCTGAGTTTAATTGAGAAAGTGCTACGGTAGATTGAGCATGATGCGATTAATTGAAAAATGTTAGATTAATCAGCAAATAGTATATTGTTACTACTCGACAACTGCCATACACATAAGTGTAAAGACCCGCTAAGACAAATAAAATTAAAGTTTTTATTAAAAAACTTTACAGGTAAATTAAACTCATACAATAACTAAATTATAAGATCATTTAAAGCAAATTTAAAAAAATATAAGTTAAACTTTATCTTAGAAAAAGTGAAAAAAAGATTTGGCGTTTATAAATTTCATAAGCCAGTAAATTTGATTGCCGTCGATATCTTTGCAGATTGGATTTGACAAATAAAAGCGAAAAACTATAGTTAACTGTTTTAATAATTTATTTTGTTAATTAAAAATGATAATGACTAAAATTGTTTGCATGGCGTCAACAGACTAAGAAAAAGCTGAGCAAGAAACGGCAGTGTTAAGAACACGAAAATCAAAAAGAGATATTAGAAGAACCGCATTTCATTAATTTTGATTTTTTTGATTAGTAATAAAAAAAAACTGACACACAAAAAACAGTAAAGAACACTATTAAAAAACTTAAAATACAAGCAATAAAACTTGTAAAAATAAAAACAGAAAATTTTAAAAATAAGATAAAAATAATTAAAAAGTTGAAAAGTGCAAAAAAAGTAAAGTAAAAAATTAAAAAAAAAACATGGAAAAGATAGATTAGCAGAAGTAAAAAAAATAAGCGGAAAGTTTTTAAATCAAATAGAATTTGATCAGCGATTTTTTTTATATGTTTTTTATATATAGTAAATAATTAAAAGAATATATAAAACATATGAAAAAGGTATTTTTCAGCAAAAACAAATATTAATAATTTTAATTAATTTTTTTTATACTTTTTAACGCATTTTCAAATGCAATTTATAAAGTTTTTGAATTTTTTTTTGAATTTATCTCTTTCTAAAAATAAATTTATAAATAGACATTTTTATACGAGACAATAAAACACTGTTTTTTTGATCTATACATTTTTTTAAAGCGCCATCATATATTTTCGATAAGATTTGTGTAGTATTCTTTTTTTATTTGTCTATTACATATCGCCAGGCTTATAAAACTAATAAATATGTTTATGCCTGTTTACAGCTGTCAGACAAAATGCAAAGTGATCAGATACAATTATTGAATTTGGCACTACAAATTTTATTAAGAATTTTTTATTAACTTTATAGTTATGTTTTTTATTTTTGCTATGTAAAACTGTTTTGTGTCTTAATTAATTGAACCAACTAATCATTGAGACGTTATTATGATATTATAGTATTGTGTTAGATTTTAAAATATTTTACTCTTACAGATAAATGTTTCGTAAATTTGAATAATGTAATTCAGTCCCTTTATTTTTCTAATGTTGTTACAATATTCGTCTCTGATTTTTATTAAAAAAGTGTCTTTAAACTTAATAAAAGTTGGTTCAGTTATATCTGTCATTGTTACTATTTGTGCATCGTCTAAATTTATTATGATAAACAACAAGCATTTAGGTTGTATGTTTAATTTATTTTTAATTAAATCAAAAAAATTATTAATTAAAAAAGCAAGTGTTTATCGGCATAATCGACGACATTTCTAAAATTTTCCACATTAACTCGTAGAACTAAAAACTAAGACTATTATGGTTCTGCGCGCAAACCAGAACTGGGTCAATGGTAGCATCTTTTTTTATATAGAAAGAGTATTGCTTGTTTTTATACCGCAAATACGTAGATAAATAGATTTATTATAGTAGTCATGTTTTTTTCATTTGTGAAAGTTGTTTTTTTTGTTATTTTTAATTTAAATTTTTTAAAGTAAACCAAATTCGTTACTATATTAATTTATAGAGTCTTGTTTTACAAAACACTATAAATGAATATAGTGACTAAAATCCGTTTACTTAAGCCAAAATCATAGTAATAAAAAGTTCAAAAAAAAATTTATTAAAAAAAAATATCTTGTTCATGCATGAAGACAAGCACGTAGTTAAAAAAGTTCAAGAAAAGTAAAAACAAATTCGGTTACAGATTTAAACGTTTAAAAATAAAAACATTTTTAATCGAATAACTCAAAAAAAACTCGAATGTAATTAAAAAAAACAAAGATAAAGTCAAGTTCAAAAAAATACCGAAATAAAAAATAAACACCTTAAAAGTAAAAAAATAGTTGTAAAAAACGGTAACGCTTTAATAAATTAACAAATGATCGAAGCATGAAATAATGCCCGCGTTAAATAATTTATATAGTTTTATTAAGTAATTATATTTTTTGATAGAAATTAATTAGTGAGTCTGCTTAAAAATTTTTGTGTCGTAAATATTTTGTCATCGTGATAATATAGGGTTTTCTGATCAATATCATAATTGTTGCAATCAATATCATAATTTCCAGATCAATATCATAATTGTTGCAATTAATATCATAATTTCCCGATCAATATCATAATTGTTGCAATCAATATCATAATTCTCAGATAATTATAAAACTGTTAAATATGTGTAAACTATTACAAAAATATTATAATTGATGTAATGTATGTCTACTCTGTTCCAAAAATAACATAATTGACGCAATTAAATGTCTAATTGTTAGAAAACTACTAAATTTTACAATTAAGTCTCAATTCTTACTTAAAACATTATAAAATTTACAATTAAGTCTCAATACTTACAAAAACACTACAAAAATTATAATTAAGTCTGAATTATTACAAAAGATCTCAGTTGTTACCAAATGTTTGTATATTACAATAATATAAGAGTCGATTTAATAAATATATAAATACTACAAAATATCTCAATTGAATTACACTAATTTGTAGAATTGTACAATAAAAAGTAAAAATACAATAAATATTCTAATTGTTTACATTAATCTTAAAAAAAGTTTAATAAACAAATAATCACGTTTAAAGCTAAACAATCAAAAAAAAAAAGTAAATTAAGAATTTATTCCAATATTATCTCTCCAGTCTCTGACTTTACTATATAAGCAAGCATTCTTCGTTAAAACGAACTACAGTGTGCGGGTGTTATTTCTCAAAACATTTGACTAATAAACACCCGCAATTCTGCTTCTGTTTTAGCTCCTCCTTTAATAACGGCGTTTTTTCAAACCAAAAAAAATATTTTCTATTGAATTTAGAATTAGTAACTAGAGCAAAAGGTAGCGTATGTTATATGCCTAAACTTCTTCGTTCTCAATTAATCTTCAGTAATAATAAATCCTTGCATTGTTTATAATAAAAATTAAACTAACTATACGCAAATTTAAAACACATTTCTTTTATTTTTTTTAAAGAGTTCTTAAAACTTTTTTTATTTTCTGCCTTTTTTTTTTAAATAAAATGATATATTATACTATATTTGTTCATCGCAGCTATGACCGAAATATTTCTACTTCATGCCGCGGGAACAGATATATAAACCGATTTACCCCCAGTGCTTTTGCCTCTACTAGATCTCGTAACTACTGAAAATCTTACTTCATCTATGAATATAAGGTTTTTATCATCATTATCAATTTCTAATGATCTAAAACTTACTGCATAGGCACTTTTCGTTTGAATAGTAGTTAAACAATTTCTCCGTTCAGGAACAACAGTTACACGCTTTAGTGTGTAATGAAAATTCGAAAGGGCACGGTCTATAGTTTTTTTAGACACATCGATATTAAAAGAATTTTTTAACCACACCCAATTCTTTTAACGTGCGAGTGCACTCTTCATCAATATAGGCAATCAATGCATTTTTAGCATGAATTGGTATTTTTGTTCATCTGTTTCCCACTCTCTTAACAGCATTTATTATTCCGGTTTTTAAATATTTTTTCACAAAACTATGTACGGTTTAATACTTTATTTAGACATAGCTGAAATTGCCAATACTAAATGTCTATCGAGTGTTTTAGCAATTATTCTCTCTCTATCATCGGCAGAAACAGTACGCCTTGTCATCTGACTGGCGGGAGGGTGATTTAGATTATCTGGTTGCTTTGTTTGGGTTATATTATCTTCCCCCAAATCATTTTGCCCTACATTCCTTTGATCCGCTATTATATCCTCGTATTCTGTATTATGTTATTGACTTGATTGGGTTTCATTATTTTCTTCAATCGGTATTATTGTCATGTAGTTTTTAAATAATAATTAATCTCGATTTATTTGTTTTAATTAAATAGCTAAATTAATTGTTCTTTAGCTAGATTGTGTTATACTGAACATTTTTGAAATGTAATGCTAAGTTTCTTATGTTTTAACGATTAAAATATTTATTGTATTTTTACTTTTTATTGTACAATTCTACAAATTAGTGTAATTCAATTGAGATATTTTGTAGTATTTATATATTTATTAAATCGACTCTTATATCACTGTAATATACAAACATTTGGTAACAACTGAGATCTTTTGTAAGAATTCAGACTTAATTATAATTTTTATGATGTTTTTGTAAGTATTGAGAATTAATTGTAAATTTTATGATGTTTTAAGTGATAATTGAGACTTAATTGTAAAATTCAGTGGTTTTCTAACAATTAAACATTTAATTGCGTCAATTATGTTATTTTTAGAACAGAGGGATATTTATTACATCAATTATGATATTTTTGTGATAGTTTACACATATTTAACAATTTTATAATTATCTGAAAATTATGATATTGATTGCAACAATTATAATATTGATTGCAACAATTATGATATTGATCGAGAAATTATGATATTGATTGCAACAATTATGATATTGATCGGGAAATTATAATATTGATTGCAACAATTATGATATTAATCGGGAAATTATGATATTGATTGCAACAATTATGATATTAACCGGGAAATTATGATATTGATTGCAACAATTATGCTATTGATTAGGAAATTATGATATTAATTGCAACAATTATGATATTGTTCGGGAAATTATGATATTAATTGCAACAATTATGATATTGATCAGGAAACCCTATAATGACAATACTTTTTACTAATTTAATTGTTTTTAGTCAAAAATTAATTAAGAAAACTAGAGTGACGAATGTGTTATAGTAATAATAAATGAAAAAGAAATATTTTTGTCTAATTTCTATTTGACATCATCTCTACGCAAACAGACCTTTACAATAGTGTTAAATAAAAAATATACCAAAATATATTTTTTTATTTAATATTACTATAACACTTCTGTTACGTCAGCTTCCTTGTTCATTTTTGATTAAAAATAGTTTAATTAGTAAAACCTTTGACATTATTATCACAAAAACAAAATCATCACGCTACAAACAAATATAAGTTTATATTAAAGCGTTCTGACTCGATTAAGAATTTAAGCTAAAAATATATTTTATTTACAGAAAGCTACAAAATAAATTCACAAAATACAGAGATAAGTACACAAGTTACATAAATAATACACAAAATAGCAAATAAGTGTGGCGTGATGAAATGTCCCGCGTGACGAAATGTTCTATATTATTTAAATAGAAAATATTTTTTTGCTGTTTAATTAATATAAGAGGCTGGCGTGACGAAATGTCCAATATTAATTTGTATATAAAAAATGAATTTTAATATAGGACAATTCGTTACTTCAAAAGTCCGTGACGAAATGTCCTATATTAAAATTCATTTTTTATATACAAATTAATATGGGACATTTCGTCACGCCAGCCACTTATATCAAAAAAGCTAACCATTGTTGTTTTCTATTTAAATAATATAGGACATTTCGTCACGCGAAGCATTTCGTCACGCCAAGTAACGTGACGAAATGTCCTATATTATTCTTATAGTTTTTTTGTATAGAAAATTTGAATTAATATAGAACATTTCGTCACGATGTTTTTTAATTAAAAAAATTATGATTATGTTTTTGATAGAAATATTAGTGAATGGAAAAAATACGCTAAAAAAAGTATAACAAAAAAAAGAAACTATTCAAATAATATAAAAAATTTCGCAACGCAAGACATTTCGTCACGCTAAAACTATTTACCTCTAACTTATACAATAATAAGTATAAACACATCCCATTTTACTCTTAGATCAAACTCTGAAACCAACAAGGCAATATCGGCCTATAAATCTCTAATAACGATCCTAAAACTAAATAGGGTATTGTAAAAAAAATTTAATTATTAAACAAATTTGTTTTTACTTTTTCTTAAATACTATTTTTTTTATTCAAGAACTCCTTACTCATCTTTACCCAAAACCCTTTTTTCAATTTTGATTTTTTTTATTTTATCTCCGACACCCGTGTACTTTTCAAAATAGCCAAATTTCAACAATAAAATTCTCAAACTACTTCGTTTTTTTACTTTTCAAGACACAAAGTGGAAAAACATAATCATAATTTTTTTTAATTAAAAAACACCGTGGCGAAATGTCCTATATTAAATCAAATTTTCTATTAAAAAAAACTATAAGAATAATATAGGACATTTCGTCACGTTACTTGGCGTGACGAAATGTCCCGCGTAACGAAATGTCCTATATTATTTAAATAGAAAATGTTTTTTTGTTGTTTAATTGATATAAGAGGCTGGCGTGACGAAATGTCCCATATTAATTTGTATAGAAAAAATGAAATTTAATATAGGACATTTCGTCACGGACTTTTGAAGTAACGAATTGTTCTATATATAAATTCATTTTTTATATACAAATTAATATAGAACATTTCGTCACGCCAGCCTCTTATATCAAAAAAGCTAACAATTATTGTTTTTTATTTAAATAATATAGGACATTTCGTTACGCGGGACATTTCGTCACGCCACAAATAAGCACATAAATTACAAAGATAAGTACATAAAATACAAAATACATACAAAGATTATATAAATAAAAAACGTTTTCAATAATACAAACTAATAAGTCATAAAAAAGTAAAAAACAAAAAACAAAAAATATAAGTGTTTATAATAATACTTGTCATTAAAACTGCACAACCGCAGTTAAATATAATGTGCACTTATATTCTAAATTTTTTGCCAATTTGTCTTTTTGCTTTATTTAATTAATTAAATTCGTTTCTAAAAATGTTTTTTTATAATTATAATCGCTATATATGTTTATGTTAATTGTGTATTTGTTTCTGTATTTGTGCGTTTTTTGTCCAATTATGTATTTATTTTTAAAATTTGCGGATTTATTTTTTTTATTTGTATTTCATTTCTAAAAATTGTGTTTTTATTTTTGTAATATGTCTATTTATTTTTGTAAACATTTGAATTTAAATCTCAATTAAATTTTCTATAATTAAAAAAAAATGACGGTGAAAATCGACAACTTATCTAAAACATATTGAACTCTATAAGATATAAAACATAATTAATCTGTTAAAAAGACTATGCGCTATTTACTCCGACGAATAATTACTTTTTTTCTTTCAAAAATAAGGTTTTCATATAAAAAAATGTTTGAGACGAACAAAAACATAAAATCAACAGTAGGCATTTTATTAAGAATAGACATGGGAAAAACACGGTAAAATTAAATGACTTGCTTTCTTGCCTTTAGCAAAAACATCTTATGATCATATATGTTTATTGCTTTCTAACTTCTCAAAATATAAAGTTCACGACTGTTTCCACAGATTTTTTTTATATTAAAAATACATTTTGTTGTAGACGATCAAAGCCCTTTAGTAGTTTTTTAATTTAATACAAGCGGCAAGGTTTTTAATGTACTCGAAAACTGTCCGAATGTTTTTAATAGTGTTTTTTTTAAAACTTTTTATTTTTTTATCTATAATGTAGTTTATTTTTTTTTGCTAAATGAAAAAGATATAAAAAAGCTTGTGTAAATGATAACAAGTTATGCAGGTATCTATTTTTAAAAAACTTTTTAGAAAATAATAATAATGTATTTAAGAGTGTTTATTAAACGACATCTTGCTGACTGTTGCGTAAAAATAAAATCAGCGTAAAAATTGAGTGTAATTATTTTAATAAAAAACAAAATTTTATTGTATTTTTATTAAGTAATTCAGCGTAAAAATTGAAAGTAATTGTTTTCTATTAAAAATATCTAATTTTTTTTGTAATTTACATTTAATCCAATTTTCACGGAATTAATCGTAAAAATTAGATTAAGTTATTTTAAACAAAAAATAACTGTTTTTAATAGAAAACAATCACTCTCAATTTTTACCAAGGTTACTTAATAAAAAATACAATAAAATTTTATTTTCTATTAAAAAACGCCTAATTTTTACGCTAATCTTATTTTCACGCTAAATTTTCGTAAAAATAATGTATATATATATGGTTTAAATAAGTGATAGCGTATTCTTATTACTCTCAATTTTTACGATAAATTTCAAACTAAAGAGCTCAGAAAGCAGAAAATAAAAGTTTTTAAATTTTGTTTATTCGATATTGCTTAGTTTTGACAAGTTAATATTCTTAATTAACAAATTATGTGCTGTAAAAGTCGCAACATCATTTTCACGTCTTACTTTGACAAACGCCCTGTAAGTTTCAAAGATAATAAAAGCACCTTCTTCAAGAAAAACTTTTCAAAGCGCCCCCTTTCTTTTTATAAGCCTCCCGAACTCTTTTGCTATTAATATTTTCGCGTCAACTATAATGTTTTGCGAACACACTTTTTTATCGTAAGCTCTTTTATACCCTTCGACATATTTCATATAGTTATTCCTTATTTGTTGTATCGAGAAAAAAGCTATCTTAAAAATGTCAATTAGTATTTGACGGATTATAATCGAAACAAGAAAAATAAAAAAATTTGGGTTGCTTTATTTATGCTTAGTTTTGTTATACTGCAAAACAATTTTGTCTAGTATTTTTATATATCTACAGTTATTAGTTCCGTAATATTTTCTAATTTTAGATTTGAAAGTTCTTTTAAATTTCTCTATTTGTTCTTGAGTTTGTGAACGATAGGATGCGCCTTATACTGTTTAGATTTAATTTGACTAATAAATTATACTACTTTATTTGTCACAAATTTTCTGCCGTTATCTAAATGTACAATTTTCTAACCCACTTTTCGACAATAAAGCTGTTTAAACGCTTTCAGAAAATTTTCTGATGTTTCTGTTCAACTGAATAACAAAAAGCTAATTTGAAAAACGGATCTATCATCGTAAAAACATATCTAATTCTATTGTTTGATTCGTAGTATTCAGATAGATCTTTTGTGTCAACAAATAATCTTTCTCAAATAAAATTCGAATTATTGGTGTAAGCAAAGTTAAAGAAACGTGCTTGTCTCTCTTTGAAAACCCACACACCTATCAACATAATCGTAAGTTTGCTTGAATCCTACAATAATATAATGTGTAAGTTTTATTTTTTATAGTGCATTCCTATCAAGGTGTCTTGGTGAATGAAAAAAATTGCATATTTGTCTAATTCTTTTAACTTCAAACTCGCAAACATATTCAAATCTCACGCCGCCAACTAATATATGAAGTTTACCTTCTTCGAAAACAAATCCACGAGCTTTTTTCACGAAACTGAATTTTTCTAGCAAACTCATTTTTACTGGTGCGGAATTAATGATAAGAAACGACACAATGTTTACTTTTTCTTTTTTATTTTTAATTTTGAGAACTTTTGGCAAAGTGATGTTGCTGATTTTTTTTTTACAGGATTTTCTTTTAGAATTTTATCAAAAAAATCTTACGTGAAAAGTAGAACTAATGAAATTCGAAATGTACGTAATTAAATTATACATACTTTTTGCTTTCGGAAGTGTGACGTAAAAATAAGATCAGCGTGAAAATTGGGAAAATTTATTTTAATAGAAAATAAATTTTTATTGTATTTTTTATTAAGTAGCCTCGCGTAAAAACTGGGTGTAATTGTTTTTTATTAAAAATACTTAATTATTTTTGCAATTTAGATATAATTCGATTTTCCCGAAATTAATCGTAAAAATTAATTTATGTTATTTTAAACAAAAAGATTAAGTACTTTGGCTATATTGGGATATAAGCCCTCCCTTTTTTGATACAACCCCCCCCCCCCCCCCCCCCCCCCCCCCCCCCCCCCC
>SBJP01000236.1:0-20290 GCA_014805705.1 Cucumispora dikerogammari | reverse complement strand
GGCTATTGATATCGGCTGGTTGTGCATCCCATAGTTTACATGCTTCTATAAATGTTTGATTTGGATACCTTGGGACAATTATTAGTTCATCAGCTAAGATCGTTGAACTTTTAGAAATATAATTGTTGATAGAAAAGTAAAGTGTTCATGCGATTTTTAACGTTTTTATTTGTTTATATAGTGTGATGTGGATATATATATAGGAATTTCATGTAAAATTAATTGATAATTTTTTTTAAGATATTTTAAAAAACTTTTTTTAATTTATAAAAGTTTTAGTGTGTTTTTTAAAAGTTTATTGTTTTTTATAAATTGTTTGTTATTTTTAAAGTAAAATAATATAAAATATTACAAAATATGAACAAGCCTATAGCGGTAATTTTACTTATTTATAATTTTATATAAACGATAGACGCAAAAGAAACTAAAAAAGATTAAAATACAAAACTCAATTATAAAAAAGCAAAAAAACTTAAATATTATTGTAAAAAGTTATTTTTAAATACAGATACACATATTTTACTTTTCGGTTTTCTTGTGTTTTTTATATTTACACAAACATTTACTATCAGAAAAAAAATTGAATCAAAAATAATTGAACATTTGTTTTAATAAAAAGTTTTGTCTTTACTTTTAGCGCCAATTAACATTAGAGTTTTTTAGTTATTGATACTTGCATTTTTCAAAAAAATCTTTGCTATATTCACTTATACAAAGGTTGTTTTTCTTTTTATGTTTTTGCGTATTTTTTGGTGTGTTTTTACATTTTTGATTTTATATATGCTCTCATATATTACATATATGCTATTTTATTTCTGTTTAATACTGTGAAAGACGATATATTCTTAAAACTTATTTTTCTCAAAAGATTGAGTCAAAGGTTTAGACTTATATTTGGAATCTTTACTCTGTTGAAATAAAAATTGCTAGATAACTTTGATTGTGTTATTAAAAATAGATATTTTTTTACTAAAAATTTTTTATAAGCAAAACTGATTGTGTCGGCAGTACGAGATACATAAAGAACTTTCCTTGAGAAAGACATCTTTTTTAATCTATATTTTTTTCTTTTATGTGGGTCTCTTTATAAATTACTTATAACAGATAAATTAATAAACACACCACATTACTCTACGTCACTTATATCATATAATATTGAATGTGTATTTTATTATATTCAAGTGTATTATTCTATTAATATATTAATAAATATTGCTCCTTTTAATAAACTGATATATTAAAGAATATTTCGTCTTAAAATAACTTAGTTTATTTTATATCGAGTATATTTAAGATATACTACATCTCTCGGGTTACAGGTTGCTTCGGGGTAGAAATTTAATTTGACTTGAATGGCGGATTATGTTTTTTCTTGGCGAAGTCAAAATCTCATACGTGTTTTTACTAATCGTTTTTTTTAATTGTATTTTACTGTAAAAAACTCGCGATCCACCTTATTTTTTTATCTTATTTTTGATTATAACTAAGTTCTTAACTTCGAATGATATATCTTTACGTTTATTATTTTGTTAAACTCTCACTGTATCTCAATTGATTGTTTCTAACAGTTTCATAGTTTTCTGTTTTTACAGCGTCATTTGAAGATAGACTTGTACTTCTGTGGATTTTATTGTTATATTGGTCACTATATTTTTTAATTTCAGATTTATCAAATCATAAACTTTATTTGTTGCGATTCGTATAGTTCAGTTTACTTTTTCAACTTTACAGTTACTGCGATGATAGTAAAGCGTCGCGAATTAAAATTTAATTTTATTCCTACTACACCAATACTTGACTATTGTGTTGCTTAACTTCTTTCCCTGTCAGCGATAAGAGTCTTAAACTCAAATTTCGTAAATATTTTCATTAGAAAACTTACAATTCGATTCGGGTCTTTCTTTGACGTCGTTGAGCTGAATAGTTTTTTAGCGAAGTGGTCAATAAAGTTTATTGTTTTTTTTTTTGAAGAAATCTCCATGAGATCAATGACGACCAGTTCTCTAACTTCGTTGGTTATAAAAAACCTCCACTTTTTACAATTTTAAGATCTATTTCCAAGCATGTATTACATCCCTTTAATATTTCAGTTATTTGATCTCGTGTCGTTTTTATACAGCTATTATTACATTCCTTATATATGTTTTTTGCGAAGTGATAGTTCATTATGAATATTTAACAATTATTTTAATAACATTCAGCGTTTTTCTCTGGATAAAAGATGTAAAGATCTACTTAGAACGTTTGTACTGTCATTAAATTTTCTGCTTTATGTATTGGATTATATTGATAATTGTTTAGTTTTTCTTTCATTTATAAATACGAGGTGTCTGAACTCAGGTTTTGTTTTAATTCGTTTCATTGCCTTCTAATCCGTATGTGTTTATTTCAACGCCAGTCATCCAATATTTTTATTTTTCCGTGGTTTATACTAAAGCAAGAACTTATTTCTCGATTATTGTATAATTCATTTCTGATTTTTTAAAAGTAAAAATATGTATATTATTGATTTAATGCCCTGCTTTATAAACTGCTAAAATTTTATAGTCGGATGCATCTGTTTCTAGTATTGGGCTGTCGTCGGGCCAGGCATTTTTAATCTATGTGTTTTTATTCAATTCTCTTTAATTTTTTTTGAATGCAGCAGTTTGTGCATGTGTCTATTTAAAAGCTTTTGTTTTAATAGAATCGTATAATGGTCTTGCCAACACGAAGAAATCAGGTTTTTTTTATCATAATTAGTCATGACTAAAGATATTACAACTGTTCTCAAATTATGTTGCTAAAAGGTTTTACAATTCTCTCTGCTCTGTCTAGTTTAGAAGCGAACGTATGTTCTCTTATCGCGTATTCTAAAAATTTACTGAACTCGATCTAAAGATGGTTTTTTGTTTGTTTGTTTTGAGCTCATAATTATTTAATTTATCTATAAATGTTGTTAGATTATTATCATGTTCTTTTTTATTTATTTCGAAGCCCAGTATTATCGTCTATATAAGAATAAGATGTTTTTTTAATAATATTTTCTAATATCATAAAAATTTGCATTTGCAAAATTGCAGAAGGGGGTTTGAAATCCTTTGGCAATCTGGTAAACTGCATAAGTCTTCCCTCTTGCATCTAGAAATGCTGTTTTCTTTTTATCCACGTTGCATAGTTTCAATTGGAAAAATTCATCTTATAGATTAATAACACTAAATTTTTTTTGATCGTGCAAATTCCAATCATTACATTGATTTTTGGTAAGCAGAACACATATAATTTTACTATGTCATTTAGGCGAGTTAAATTTAGGATAAACATAAATTCTTCAGTTTTTTTTAACTATCACACTTGGCGTCTACAAAGAACGTGCTTTTTTTTTGATTTATATACAGTAAAACTTTTAAAACTTGCCTTTTTTTGTTTGGCAAAAAAAAGTGTCAAGTTTTAGAAAATGGCAAGTTTTAGAAAAAACAATATGTATTCATAAAAAAATATTTGTTTTTTAATTAAGTAGTTTAGAATTGAACCGGGGGGACCGTTATGTTTCACGGCCAGTATGTTTTCTATAGTCTTTAAGCTTTTTATGACCTATTCAGAAGGTCGACTGTTTTCAAGAAAATACTCTTTTAGCTCATAAAAGTTCTTTATTGTCTCTTTTAAGTCTTTTTTTATTTTAACTTCTTCCACTTCTTTCACTTATTCAATTATTTCATCAAGTTCATTATCTTTGATTTTTTCAGAGAGTAGCACATCGTTTGCTTCACGTAATATAAAATCATTATGGTCGATTATATTTCCGAACAGTTCATCTTGTTCAGCTAAATCTAAGATGTCATTTTTTTTGCAAAAAACCGCATAGTTTTCTATCTGAATTACCGAGTTTTCGACACCTACATCATCGAAGTTATATCCGGCTTTATTCCAACAATTTTTAATGGTCGTTGAAGTCACATCATCCCACGCACACTTGGTGTATATTATTGCATCTTTAATATTGATCGACTTATATGACTCACCTGCACTAATATTTTTGTCTAAACTCATAACAATCTTTTTCATTTGATATTCATAAAACTTGGCTTTAAAACTACGGATTATTCCGCTATATAAAGGCTGTGTCTTTGACGTTGAATTTTTGGGTAGAAAGACAAATTCTATATTACTCGGGCAGTATGTTATTTTATTAGAGGAGCATTTGTCCATTAATAATAAAATATTCTTTTCTTGTCTTTTCATTTTATCATCAAACCCCATTAGCCACTCATTAAACAAACTGGTCTCTATCCATGCCTTTTTATTACTTTTATATCGAGCAAAATATTTAACGGCAAATCTTTTAAAACAACGAAGGTTTTTTGATTTACCAAAAACGATCGGTAAAAGTTTATCAGACCCGTCCATATTTGTACACAACAACAACGTGGCCCTATCTTTATATTTCTCGCCTCCCCGCCTTATCTTTGTTAAAAGCCCACGAAAAGGCATCATTTTATAAAATAAAGCTGTTTCATCGCAATTATATATCTCTGATGGTTTGTAGTTACGCATTTTTTCTTCAGTGAATTCATATCATGCTGTAAAATCAACACTTGACAACTTAAATCCATCTCTAGATAATATTCTCTCTCTGATATTATTTCTGGCTTTTAATTTATCTAACCAGCCCGAAGAACCTTTAAATGTTTCAAGCGAATGGTTTTTGGCAATTTCATATGCTTTTACTAACAGAATTTTATCAGATAGCACCCCGCCTTTTGATTCTATCACACGTATCTATTCCATTAGCTTTGTGTCTATTATCTTAAACGTTAGGTCTCTTTTATCATTCTTCTTCTCTACTTCTCAGCGACGCATTTATCAATTTCAGCTTTTTGTGAAATGAATTTTGCGATTGATCTTTTTGCAATTAATTTTTTAAATTTGAAAGCGAACTTTTCAGTCACCCGGGCGCGTGGTGCTTTTGGAAACTGTAAACAGTACACTATTGTTTCCCTTCTTCAATCGTTAAATTTTTATTTGAGAAACTTGTCTTTTTCATGAATGAAAAAGTGGCAAGTTTTAGAAAAAAGATCAGTAAATTAGTCAAAAACAGAAATTTAGTGGCAAATCTTATAAGTGGCAACTCTTATAAGTGGCAACTCTTAGAGGTTTCACTGTACTATATTCGGAAAACCTTCTTTTTTATATTTATCGTATATCAGTCTTCGATCAGCAAATAATCGTGTTTTATTTGCTTTATATTTGCCATTCAGTTGAAAAAACTTTGTTTTTCTTTTATATTTTGTATCAGAGCATTTACTATAGTTGGTCTACTTTAATATACGAAGATACATAAATTTCTTTCCCAGTCATTACTTCATTATATTCGATAGAGAGTTTACTATGGCAACCAAAATGCTTTTAAATGCCATAGATGCCATAAATGCCTTTTTTTCTAATTTAAGTGCCATAAATGCTTTTTTTCAGTTTAAATGCCATAAATGGCTTTTTTTTCATTAAAATATCATAAAACCCTCTTTTCTCAAAAAAAAATCTTTTTAATTAAAATAGTACGTTTTCGAAGTTTTAATTATAGTAGCATAAAAACATACAGATTGTTTTGTTTTCAAATTGTGTTTTGTGTAAGTATCCATAAATAAATAAAAATTGTTATAAAAACGGTGTTTTTTTAATGCTTTTTTACGAACGAAGTTTCAAACCAATAACTGATCCTTTATATATAAGTGTGTAGAAACGAATTTGGTTGTTTTTCAGTTTAAAAATGCGAGTTATTATTGCTCTTTAAATTTTGATAATACTGGGTTGTGGAAAAAAAAAAATAAAAACAAATTATTATATCAATAAACCAAAAAAAATTATAATAAAGGACATATTATTCTATAATTTAGTTTATTTGGCGTTTTCGAATGATATAATAATATCGTTACTATATTAAGCTATCGTTAAAATAACAAAGTCATATTATTTAATAATATGAAACGGCCGTTTTAGAAACTTTTAAATGTCTTTTCAAAGTTTTTAAATGTCTTTTAGAATTTTTTAAATGCCATAAAAATAAAAAATAAATGCCTTTTTTTAGTTGCCCTAGGATGTACTTAACCCTTAAAGATTTTTGGCTTATTTTCGTGCATCATTTTTTTTACTATAGAGATTTTTTTTCAAGCAAGAATCTTTTTTCGTGAGCAAATTTTTTTTGTTCAAAAACTCTTTTTGTGAAAATGTATTTTTGTAAAAAGAAAAATTTTGTCTCTATGTTTTTTTTAAAAATGCTTTCTGTCAACAGACACGGACACACAGTAAAATGAATCAATTATTAGAAAACCGTACTTAAAAAACCGAATCAGAAAAATCGAACTTGAAAAACCGAACCTGAAAAAGGAAACTGAAATGTCGAATCTGAAAAACGGAACCTAAAAAGTCTGACCTGAAAAACCTAACCTGAAAAACCTAACCTGAAAAACTCAACTTGAAAAACCCAACTTGAAAAACCAAACCTGAAAAACCTAACCTGAAAAACCTAACCTGAAAAACCTAACCTGAAAGGTCGAACCTGAAAAATCGAACTTGAAAAAACGAATCTAAAAAAGCGAACTTAAAAAAACGAAACTAAAAAAACGAAACTAAAAAAACGAACATAAAAATGGAACTAAAAAGTAAACCCGAAAAAAAAACAGCATTTGAAAAAAACTTCTAAAAAATTAAAATTCATTATTCGAATTGAAAATTCATACTTGAAAAAACAACTTTATCTTTCATATTGGAACCTTGTAGATTGGTTTTTTAGATTTCAACTTTTAGGCTCTGTTTTTCATGCTCGATTTTTCAGATTTAGTTTTAAGGTTTGGTTTTTAAGGTTCAGTTTTTCATGTTTGGTTTTTCAAGTTGGGTTTTTCAAGTTGGGTTTTTCAAGTTGGGTTTTTCAGGTTCGACTTTTCAGGTTCGGTTTTTTAGGTTCAGGTTTTCAGGTTCGGGTTTTTACGTTCGGTTTTTCAAGCTGGGTTTTTCAGGTTCGACTTTTCAGGTTCGGTTTTTCAGATTCAGTCTTTCAGATTCGACAACTTCAGACCGAGGTTTTCAGTATCGGTTTTCTGTGTTTGAATTTAAATGTTCGTGTTTTTTGAGATGATGCGTTTAGTTGTATTTGAGAGGAAGTTGACGTATATTTGATTTTAGAAAATGTGTTGTTTGAGACCGTTCGTGTTTACAAAAATGTGCTGTTTAAGACCACTCGTGTTTACAAAAATGTGCTGTTTAAGACCATTTGTTTTTACGAAAATTGCTGTTTAAGACCATTTGTGTTTACGAAATTTGCTGTTTAAGATCATTTGTATTTACAAAATGCTCTTAAACAGCACATTTCAACCTTAAGGGTTAATAGTTTATATTATCTATGCCCTCGTCTATTAATCTTATTTTTTTTTATTTTGAAAGTTTTCAATTTTTTTTAAATGTAAAGAACATATGTTAATACTGAAACCTGCATCAAAAACAGACTAGTATTTAAAACCGTCTGCTTGAATATCGTTTTTTCTACGCTTACAATCAATAAACTCTTATTAGTCATGTTCACAGCTTTCTTGCTGAAGCATTTTGAGAAAATATGTTCTTGTTGCTCTCAATCTAACAGTTTTTTTATATCGCTTTTGTTTTTTTGCGTTGATGTATATTTTTGTTTATGGCTGCTTTTTGTTTCTTTACTTTGGTTTTTATTTTTAACGTACATCTGAGACTTTAACTGTTCTCATTCTATTACTCTCTCTAGTATTTTTGATAGATTTATTTCTTTAGTGAAGAAAAGTATCTAATAGTCTTAAGGAAAATATATAAATATTAATCGTTTAATTGCTTTAGACTTTGATATATTCTTGTGTTCACAGAAGTCTTTTATTCTTTTTATTAAGCAACTCCAGCTTTCATCATTAAATTTTCTAACATTATATAAACGTGATTTATTTTAGAATTCTATAAAGCGGCTTTTGAACACATTTCAATAGGTTAAAAGATCACTTTTTATTTTTTTTTCATGATACCACTGATTAATGCTATTATATACATCTTGATTAGAAATCTTTGCCTTTCTCTTACTGTTGATATTTTTAAGTTTTTTTTCGCATTCAGTTAAAAAGATACTCAATCTTATGTATTCTTCAGCCAATTCTTTTCAAAAAAAATATAATTTACACTACTTTCTGCGGCTCTATTAGTTTTATTACTAGCTAAACTTGAAATGCGCGACTTTTGATTGCACTTAAAGAGTCAGGTGAAAATTGATTTCATGATTGATCGTGTCAGTAGTACAAGATACATAAAAAGGTGGCTGGAAGAAGGGTGGGGGGCAACTCGTTCGCGGCGAGTTGCCGCTAATTCGCCCAGATATTAAAAAAATTAATATAAGCGGCAACTCGCCCGGATATTAAAAATTTATATATTTTTTAATAGAATGTTTTTTTTAATAAATTTTTTTCATAAACTACTTAAATTAAAAATTATATTACAGAAAAACACTATGATTTTAATATAGAAATAATAATTTATAAAAAAGACGTTTTTAAAGAACAAATGTATTATGAAAAAGCCAAAAACAATTTAATCAAACTTAAATTTAAGTTCGTTTGTTCGTTCGTTTCGTTTTTCGTTCGTTAGTTGGTTTTTTTTCGTTAGATCGTTCGTTTGTACGTTTTCATTTTCATTTTCGTTTGCTTCGTTTCGTTTTGTTTTTTGTTTCGTTTTTTTCGTTTTTTTCGTTTTTTTCGTTTTTTTCGTTTTTTTCGTTTTTTCGTTTTTTCGTTTTTTCGTTTTTTTGTTTTTTCGTTTCATTCGTTCGTCTCGTTTCGTTTTCTTTCTTTCGTTGTTTCGTTCGTTTCAAGTTTATATATAATATTGTTATTTAAAAGCAAAAGAGAGATGTTTTTAAATTACGTCTTTTACTCATTAAAAAAGTTCTGTGTGAGAGCGAATGTGTTTCTTTATGTTGATCTTAATTCAGTGTAAAATATATTTTATATTAAAAGTTTTATTATTCTGGGCGAGTTGCAGCTTATATTAATTTTTTTTAATATCTGAACGAGTTGCCGCTAAGCCTCAAAGAGTCAGTTGAAACATTGATTTCATGTTTGATCGTGTCAGTAGTACAAGATACATAAAATGGTGACTAGAAAAGACATGTTTATTAATTTTATATTTTCTTTATTTTATGTGAGCTTTTTTGATAAATTACTCATAACAAATAATTAATAAACACACATCATTACTCTATGACACTTATATTATATAATATTAAATGTGTATCTTATCATATGTAAATCTATCATCTCATTAATATATCAATGATATATTAATAAATATTGCTTTTTTTAATAAACTGGTATATTAAAGAATCTTCTCCTTGGAATAATTAATTTATTTTATATCGAGTATATTTAAGATATACTAAAAAGACTAAAAAACTTTTATCATATTGAGAGTATTAAAGTTCTTGGTACTTATAAAATGAAGACAAAAGGTGTTCATTTATAATAATATTTTTTAAAAACCAAATTTAGAAATTCAACTTTGTAAATTCGACTTGAATATCTAAACATGTAAATCCGAACTTGATTTCGACTCACAAGAATCTAACCTGACTATTCTAATATAATTATCAAACTTAGAAACGCGTATAAAACAACGTAAATAATTTTTCGAAAAAACTAACTTAAAAAACCAAACTCAAATTTTGACATTAAAATATTGAATCATAAAAAACGATCAGTAAAAACAAAATAGAGAATAAAAAAAAAGAGCGTGAAAGTCTGAAACTTAAAAGATATATTCTAAAACCCAAAGAAATCAAAATTAGCGCTTGAATCTTATAAAAACAAAGCTTTAAAAACGAACGGTTGATTGTTTCGAAAAGCGATCTAATTTTTGACTCTTTAAGCTGCCTTGATAAAAAGTCGAGTATGAAAAAACAAACTTAAAAAAATCAGTTTTAATAAACTATTCTTAATACTCAAAAATAAACTGTATTTCATTTTGGTTTTCGACTAACACTCACTGATCTGCTGTTTTTAGAATTATCTTACCAGGCTCGTATTTCCAGTTTCGTTTGTTCGAAAATATTTTTGGTTTCGATTTTTTAGATTTTTTTTATAAAATCGTTTTTGTAAGTATGGTTTTTTAGAAACATTAGATACGCACGGCTTTTGCTTCACTTCGTCAAATAAACGACTACTTGTTAGACAGAACAGGGTCATAGTTGTGTTTGATTGGCTTCGTGGGTACTTTGTCATTGATGTATGTCAGGGGGTCAAGTTGTGTCGAAAGGCTCAAGGTTTCTATGTATATACAACAGTGTGATGGGTAAATAATTACTTTTGATAATTTATATAAGCAACTTTTTAAACTAAATGGTTGAAATCAATGATTTTATAGCATAGTCAAAGGTTAACAGTTGGTTTTTGAAACTTTTAAATCAATCTTTTTTTTTAACGATGCTTGAAAGAAGACCACAGACAGGCACGAAAACTTTTTTATGCATTTTTTGGAAAGGGTGAAGATGAAGATTAATTAAGATTTTAGAAACCTATTGTATATGTGCCAATTGTTAATTAAATATGTCTTTTTGTTTTTTTTGGTTTGTTTCTACTCAAAAGTTATTACCAATTTAATTTATGATTAAAATTTACTTAATTAAGTTATAATATAGAGAATAAAAAATAGATATTTTAATCGCACCATAACGCTTCGTTTCGAGGTTGATAAACGGAAATTTTAGTTGCCATCAGTCTCAATCTAATTAAAAACGGCTTAATGTTAATGGCTATAAATTAATCGACATTGCACATATGATAGATTTTCGACGGGGTTTTCTGAATAGGATAGAGTTTTAAAGATAACAGGTTATAATTTATAATTGCGACAATTACTAGTAAACACAAAAGATTTATAAAAAACAGTATAAGTAAATACATAACTAGCTCTACTTTTCGATTCAGAACATTTACCCAAATCGAAAATATAATAAATTAATTTTTTTCTAAAAGCCATTTATTATAAGTTAATGGCATGAGAGAAGTGTTTTTATTTTCTACTGAGCTATAAACACTTAGCCACATATTATTTTAATTCGTTAACAGATATACTAAACTATATTTTGTAGATTAAAACCTACGCACTTTTATTATAATATATTCAAAAATTTTAACTATTTTTATAATTTTCTATGTCTTTGTAATTTTAAAAGCGCAGAAAAAACGATTTTCTACATTCAATTTTAGAACATGCAATTTACTGAATTTTAAAAAAGATTTGTTTTCTTTTCACTTCTTATTTTTTTTTCGCTGTAAGCGATGTAATTTGAAAGTATCAAGTATTTACGAATGAAATTGTATTCTGTTTTTTTTGAAATTATGTGCGCGAAGTGTTTTTTAAGACGTAATTTTTATTTAATTTTAAGCAATTTTTTAAACTTGCAAGACGGCTATGAGACGATAATGTTTTGAGGCCCTAGTTAGTAACTTACTATTGTAATAAAAGTGCTTTTTACTTACCAAATAAGAATTTTGAAAGCGAATTCGAAAAAAAAACCAAAAAAACGCATCGCGGTCAACAACAGAGCAAAAGTAACTCATAAATATTTGCGTTCTCTTGCTATTCACTTAGATTTAACTTTTTTTGAAACATATTAATTCTTTTCAACTTCAAACGTGTGTTTTTGCTTATTTCGTTTTAATATATTATCATAATAATAATGGCTATTCTATATTATGCATATTAATTCGTAGTCTGAATATAAAACAATATTGTTTCTATTATACCGAAGACCCCATAACAATAACGTTTCAATGATAATAATTACTATAAACAGGCAATTTTATTAAGTCGAATTGTTTTCTATTATAATTATGATTAAAAATCTTACTTAATAATATTTTCTAATTAACTTATAATCACAAATAAAAAATATAGTTTAAATTTAATTCATAATTTATTTCTTTATAGTAAAACATATAATGAACTTTCGTCATTTAAAATATTTTTTAAGCCATTGAGCCACTGCATATGCTTTTTCAGACATTTAAGTATATTTCAATTGATAGGTTACTCTATAGGCTTTTTTTTTAGATTTTTAAGTTATTTTTTTTTTTCAATTAATTAAGTTACTTTGAAAGTATTCAGTATAAATTTGATAAAATTTTTAGTTGTTTTAATCAATTAAGTCACTTTTTAACCATTTAGTCACTTAAGCAACTAATTAAGACATTGATAAAAAATTAATTGTTTATATTTTATATATAAAACACAAAGTTTTTTTATAAAAAAATAAACATGCGCAGTAACAATATATCAAAAAATAAGGCCTTTGATTATTTCACAATACGAGAATAATAAAACAAATCAGATGATTAAGGGACTAGTTTTTTAGGGCCCAAGAAGCTCAATAAACAGTGTTTGTTGATTTTCAAGTATATTAAAACATGTTATCTTTATCACAAAAAAAAACAAGATGGAAAGAGCCTAGATAAACTTAAAACACTAAACCTACAGATTTTCAAAAAGATACTCAAAAACATTAAAGAAAAAACAGATTATTTAATTCTAAACTAATAATGTTTTGGTTAGTAAAACACAATATTTTAAGCAATAGATTGGCCGCATTAGTGGTTTATGTAATTGTTTCCATTCCAACTGCTCGAATTACATCACGAGATATCGAGTAATATATATTTACGTTGTTGATTTTGAGAAAATACAAAACTCTTATAGAGGCGATGTTTTTTACTTTATTGACAAAAGAATTTTTTTTCGACAAGAATAAGTTTAAGCAGTTCGTCGATCAGCTTAAATGCAACATCAAACTTTGCAAACAATATGTAGAAAACTATCGACCTGTGTGGCTATGATAATACAAAAGAATATTTTAAGTTTTTTGACAATACTCTTTATAATAGAGTGTTGTTTATTGGTTTTTAACAACATTTATTGCAATTTTTACTAAAAAACTGTTGTTGAAAGTGTTTTCGTGCCTGGTGATATCAGGCTTTATCACTATGTCGCTGTAAAATTTGTTATTGAAAAACCCTAATTTCTGTTTTTTGTTTTTAACACACTAATCTCTTTTCTAATCATATGACAAGTGCGTTATTAAATTGAAAGTCGAGTGTTATACTCTGTAGACTACGCATTAAAGCGATAACTGTTAGAGAATACCCATCTGGTTTAAATATTTTTTTAATGTGTGAAATTTATGGGTTTTAGCGCAATATGACAAGATATCATTTGAAATACGTTTTTAGTAAAGTAATTAATAATTAAAGCATAGTTTTTGATATTTTTTATAGATGACTTAATTAGTTATAAAAAAACGTTAATTGGTTGAAATAAAGATAAAAATGATCAAGTTTTTACTGAATACTTTCAAAGTGACTTAATTAGCTGGTAATGACCTGACTGTCGAAAACCCTATATTTTTCATTATATGTTTATCAGTAGTTTTTATTACGAGACGTTTTTAATTAAAATTAAAGTGGTAAAAAATTACTTAATAGACTTCCCAGTTATGGTGGGCATTATTATTGCGCTAGCGCCAAGTATAACAAGCTAATCGCTGAATAAAGACACTTGGTGCTCTCAATATAAGATTAAGTTTTTTTTAAATAATTTTATAAAACATAACAAGAGAAAACCTTTTAATAAACTTTTTTAAAGTTGAAACCCTTTGAGGTATGTGTTATAAAAACTCTTCAACATTCCCCTTGCAGTGATAAGCCGCGTCACAACGGGGCTTGTAAAACCTTTAACACAAATATTAAAGGTTTTACAAAGAAGATTTAGTTCTTCTTTTGTAAATTTTTTAGTTTCAATGTTGCGTGTTGCGATTAAAAACTCGTATATTTGATCTTTAATTTCAAATATTGTTCTTACTATTTCCGTATCGTAAAACTGTTTTTCTGTACCTTTGGATTCGTAAGAGTGGTAATATAGCTGGTACAATCTTGGAAGTTTAGGGCCAAGATTTGACAACACTTGTCTATTCGCATTACCTTCGTCTGTCCCGCTTAAATTATTGAGGTTACTTGTTTTATATATATCTGGATGATCGTTACCGCGTGAGATATTTAAAGCTGATGTGTCACGGGATCGATTTAAATTTGTTGTCGCTTGAGGTATACTGTTTTGTGTTGTGTTATCGGGACGATTTGACTGCGTCGTTTTTTGCACTGTATTGTGGTTCGATGTTTTCTGTGAGGATCCATAATGTGAAGCTGTCTGTGGGGAACTGTAACGAAATGTGATATTCGTTGGATTGAAATTTAATGTTTTTACCGATGCTTTGTAGTCTGATAAGTTCTGTGGTGAATTTAAACTCACATCAACCTCTGTTGGATTATAACGTGATGTAAAATCGCTTGGTTGGGGCCGCGAAGTACTGTTTTGCGTATAGTAATGTTCTGTATCCTGTGGTGTATTGGGCTCTGCAATGTTTTTTTGTAAATTAATATGTGTTTTATTTAGTTGATTATTTTGACAGTCCGTGTTTTGTTGTATCTTAAAACGCTTTATGCCTGACTGCTGATTGTAAGGAGATACTTCATGTTGTGGGTTGTAATGGGTTTTGTATTTCTGTTGATAAATCTCTATAAAACCCCTGTTTAAGCTTTCGCGTTTTTTTTGTATTTCTATATCTGAATATGTTTTGTATTTTGTATTTGTAAAAGGTGTTTCGACGATCGGTGGATAAATACTGCCTTTTTTTTGTGAAATATTCATATTAATATCAAGCTCGCTGTTGATTAACTCTAACTTATATTTTTTGTCAGTGCCAAAATTTACGTTTTTATAAAGCTTTTTCTCAATAGTTTCCGGTTTATAATCGGTATTATACCGTATATCAAGAGATGAAGCCAAAACTGCTTGAAAACGTTCTATTAATTTTTTCTTTGCAGCACTCTGAATTATCGGTTTCTCAACTATTGTCTTTTTCAGCTTCTTTTTGGTTTCTGTTGTATTAAAAGAAACACTATTAGAATCAGTCTCACCGCTTCTCGATAAAGATATTACTTTAGCTTTAAAGTTTTTTTGAGCCTCGTCTTCTGCATTTCGGCTTGAAACTACCAAATTGTTCTCTTCAAGAAAGACTTCCTTGTAATAAACGTAATTGTTTAAAATCTTCAACAAATTATTTACGCTTGTGATTAACTTTCTGGTTAATTCATTGTCGACTTCAAATTTTATTATTTGTTTCTTAATTATATTTGCTTCTCTAAATAAATGTATAAATTCGTCATATTTACTTATGTCAGAAACTTCATAACTTCCAATATGAAAGGTTGGTTGTCCAATCAAGTCAATCACTGATATTTCACTATTGAATTTTGTTTTTAAACAGTTAATTTTTAATTGAACTTGTCTAAGTTCGTGCTCAAGAAGTTTTGGAGTGTAATTGTCTGTGTGTAAGTTGAAAAACATAAATTTCATAAAGTCTTTAGAAAACTGTCCTGATATCTTGGGAGTGGAAACGAAAAGGTCAGCTGGTAAATTGTCAAAGTTTTGTAATAATTGGCTTTCAGAAAAAAAAATTTGATTTCCTTTAAGATCAATATAATTTTCTGGTAAATGTTTTAATATTTCGTCCCGTTTATTAAAGTTTAGTTTAAGACCTTCTTTCAACTTGTTTTCGACACATTTGAGATAACAAACGGCCTTGTAATAACCAAAAAAATAATAACAGTATTTCTCAGTTGACAACTCTTTATTCGTTAATTCGTTGTTATAGTTTGGTAATGACGAATAAAGTAAACTAGAGGCGAGTGTTGGAAGCTGTTCATTTATGTTTTCTTGATTAAAAGGTTTACAGTTTTGTTTATCAGATGTGCTAAAATCGTTTTTGATGTTATTTTCTATTAGTGGCTTTGCTGAAGAGAGAGCAAGCTCATCTGTTGTTAAAGTTTTGTCTGTTTTTTCGGTTGTGTTCAGTCTAATTTGCATGGGTTTTTTAGTTATTGTTATTATTAAAACTATTTATTGTTGACGCGATTATTTGATTATTCATTTTAATATAAAACTTGTTTACCTTCGTGTGATAAATTGGTTTTTTAATTTAAATTTCTTCTGGTTCAAATACAAACCTAATAAATGTTTTTATCTGTTAAATATATTTAACAATATTTGTTTTTATTGATAAATGCTTTACCTTGGTCAAAATATTATCAGTAACAAATGATTTTTTAATGCATAATCTTTTAATCAAAATAAATTTTCAACGCATAATCTTTTTCGAAAATAATTTTTTAATGCATAATATTTTCGCAAAAATAATTTTTAATGCATAATATTTTCGCAAAATTTGTTTTTAATGCATAATATTTTCGCAAAATTTGTTTTTAATGCATAATATTTTCGCAAAATTTGTTTTTAATACATAAACTTTTTATGTATTTTGTTTTTAATGCATAATCTTCTTATGTAATTTGTTTTTAATGCATAATCTTCTTATGTAATTTGTTTTTAATGCATAATCTTTTTGCAAAACTTGCTTTTAATGCATAATCTTTTTTTGTAATTGTTTTTAATGCATAATATTTTCGCAAAAATTGTTTTTAATGCATAATATTTTCGCAAAAATTGTTTTTAATGCATAATATTTTCGCAAAAATTGTTTTTAATGCATAAACATTGGATGTAATTTGTTTTTAATTCATAATCTTCTTATGAATTTTGTTTTTAATGCATAATCTTCTTATGTAATTTGTTTTTAATGCATAATATTTTCGCAAAAATTGTTTTTAATGCATAATTTTTTTTTTGTAATTGTTTTTAATGCACAATCTTTTCGTGAATTTTTTTAAGCATAATACAATGCAAAAAACATTTTTAATGCATAATATTTCTGCAAGTTTTATCTTTAACATAATCTTATAAAAGTGTTTTTATCAATGCATAATGTTATCAAAATTGTTTTTTAATGCATAATCGTATCGCAAAGTTTTGTTTTTTTTGGCTTAACTTTTTTAAAAGATTTGTTTTTAAATCATAAAATTTTGCTGCTCTTCATTTTAATTGTAGCATTGAACAAATGTATAGAAAATACATGTTTTTCTATTAACAGTTTTATACTTTTATATAAATAAATTAACGTATTTTTATAAATAATTAATGTGCTACAGAAATGTATATCTCTTGATATATATATAACAAAATTTTTTATATATAAAAACAAAAAACAAAGAATAAAAATTATTGTGTGTATGTGTATTTAATGATGAGCATATAGAAATATAATATAAATAAATTAGCTCTTAAAAATTTACTATAATTAAAGCTTAGAAATATTTTGCACCTAAGCATCTTTTTAAACAAAAAACATTTTCTTCACGAATATTTATACACAATTATATAAGAAGCGATATATTTTTCTCAGTCTAAAAAGTATGCATATGTAGCGTGAAAATAAGAGTTGCGTGAAAATACGGAGTAAACTTTTCTATAGAAAAATTAAAACTGAAGTGATTTTATTTAAAAGGCTAGCGTCAAAATTTAAAATAAGTTATTTATATATAAAAAAATATAGAATTGATTAAGCTAATATATTGTTTTTATTCTTTTTGTGTTGAGCGTGAAAATACGGAGTAAGTTGTTTTTGATGAAAACTATAATAAAATTTAAAAAACAACTTACTCCGTATTTTAACGCCAGCCTGCTTAAGTATTTTTCTATAAAAAATATATTTTCTATAGAAAAGTTTACTCCATATTTTCACGCCAGCTTTCCGTTAAAATACAAAACATTGAATTTAATTAAGCTGATATATACAAAAAGTTTACTTCGTATTTTTACGGAAAAATCAGAAATTAAATTAAGTATAAAAAAAATACTGAGAATAAAAAAAACTGGTAAGTCAAATTTTTAATTAAACCACTGTGTATCGATCAAAAAGAGTCAATTTTAGAATTTTTGAGTTGAACGGAAACAAAACCGCTAAAAACTTCAACTATTATAAAAACCCCTTCTTCATAAAAGCTTTTCAGATTACTTTTCCTTCGACATAGCAACTTGCTAATCTCTTTCGCGATTAAAATTTTCGCACCCACAACAACATTTTGAGCAACTACTCTATCATTATAAGTCTTTTTATATAGGCTTGAACATAGCGAACGTTATTATTTTTTATGTTTGAAGGTCAAAAAAATTCTCCCTGTAAGTTATATTGATATCTGTGGGGTCTGTATGTTTAAACAAAACAAATAAAAAAAAATAATAGTTTTTTTTTGATGTAATCGAATTTATATCTTTTTTCTACTTAATTTAAATTCTGATTTTTCTGTAAAAATACGAAGTAAACTTTTTGTATATATCAACCTAATTAAATTCAATGTTCCCTATTTTAACGAAAAGCTGACGTGAAAATAATATTTTCGTGAAAACAAGGAGTAAACTTTTCTATAGAAAATGTATTTTTTATAGAAAAATACTTAAGCAGTCTGGCGTGAAAATACGAAGTAAATTATTTTTTAAATTTTATTATAGTTTTCACCAAAAACAACTTACTTCGTATTTTACGCTCAAAACAAAAAAAATAAAAACAATATATTAGCTTAATCAATTCTATATTTTTTATATATACCCTTTTCCGCTCAATTTTCCCCTTTTTTTATTCAAATTTCTCTTTTTTTTATTCAATTTTTCTCTTTTTTTATTCAATTTTCCTCTTTTTTTGTTCAATTTTCCCCTTTTTTTATTCAATTTTCCCTCTTTTTTTATTCAATTTTCCCTCTTTTTTTATTCAATTTTCCCCTTTTTTTATATAATATCAAAGTAGGGGAATATCCAAAAATTACGTGTTATCATTATTATCAATGTGTAAAAATTTAAGCTTTCCGGCAATTTAATAATATTATTGTCTATTATGAAAAGATAATTGATAAAACGAGTGAACACTAGATCAATACTTTTTTTATATAAAATTAAATTAAAAAGATTTAATAAACAATTTACTGAAGAGAATAAGAGATTTCAAAAGCACAATTTGTAAGGTTTCTTAACATGTAACGAAAAAACCCACTACAATCATCAGAAGTAATTGTGGATATTGCGCTGTTTATCAATTCACGTAAATTATTGCCGTCTCTACTCGTCAATTGTGCTCTAAACTATTTTTAATTTTGCTAAAGGCATTTTCTATAGGATTTAACATATAAGAATACGGAGAATGAAACTTATAATAATATTCGTACGAAAGTGTTATTCTTGCAATGTGTTCTTCTATGTGAATCCGAGCATTGTTCAATAATATGCATATTTCTTTTCTATTCAAATTGTGTTTTAAAAAATAGCACATCTTCTCTAGAAATGTAGAAAAAACATCTCCATTTATCGTTGAGTGTGAAATAACTTTGGAATAAACCATCTCCGTAGCCGATATACTGCTAATCAATGTTATTATTCTTCCTCCTACTGTTTGTATTATCAGATTTGCTCTAGAAAAACTTTTTGATTTCCCTTGAGAACGCTTTATGTGAAGATTAAAGCAAGACTCATCTGCAAATACAACATTCGAGTAATCGCTTATGTATTTATTATTAAACCATAGAGCGTATTCATTTCTTCTCAAATTTTTTCAGGAGAATTTACTCGGTCAAGTTCTAGACGAATTTTCTTTAAAGTAAACATCAACTCTAAGTGCCCTATCCACCGTTGTTGTTGATATAGTAAATTCTTTAGACTCTATGAGTTTAATTTCGTCAATTATTTGTTTTAGAGTATATGCTGGATTGTTTGAGACAATAGTTTCAATTTTTTCAAGCATACTATGTGATAATTTGCTTTTCTCACTTCTGCCTTTTTTCTTTTTATTTATTACACCCCCACGCTTGAAGTTTCTTATTATCTTTTTTGCATTTTCATACGACACATAATACAATTCCGCAGCTTGTTTAATAGACATACCATTGTCACAAACTGGTCGCACAAGGCTCAGGCGTGTTTCATTTGATACGGTTTGGCGTGTTCGTCGGTTATTTGGTGTGGTATTATTATTTACAAGTTGATTGTTATTGCTATCTTTCATTTCTCATTGCATAGTTAAAACGTAAAAAAGCTCATTTTTACGCTATTAATTTTATTCTATATAGTGACATGTTTTTCTTTTAACCCTTTCACAATTTTTGGCCATTATAATGGCCAAAAAAAAATCAATAAAATTCAAAGTGGCCATTATAATGGCCAGAAAAAAATCAATAAAATTCAAAGTGGCCATTATAATGGCCAAAAAAAAATCAATAAAATTCAAAGTGGCCATTATAATGGCCAAAAAAAAATCAATAAA
>SBJP01000235.1:0-20410 GCA_014805705.1 Cucumispora dikerogammari | reverse complement strand
AAAGACTTCTCTTTTTTTATTTTCATGTTTAACAACGCGTATAAAATAAAAATAAAAATTCTTTAATCAAAATTTAATTTATTATATATAAATATATTGTGTGGGTTTTCACAGCACTCTTCACAAGTATTTTTTTATAAAAATACTTTCTTTATTAGAGCTTTTTCGACACTCTAACTTTACTCTTGTTTTCAAGTTAAACGCGTTTAAATAGAGAGGTGTCAAAAAGACGACAAAAAAGATTTTTTATGCTTTTTGTGTTTTTTTCGAAGCGATGTAAATCTGCTATTAAGTTTTACTCTGTAAGAACTATAAAAAGTAAAAAAATTGTTTGTGTTTTTAAGGTTGATATGTATAGTATTATGAAAAAAAAAATAATATTTAATAATGTTTTATAAACTGCAAGATATTTAATACTTAAAAACATGGGGTTTTCAGAGAAGTTTTATAACCAATTATCTGAGTGATATAATATAAGATTCTGTTTTTACTCGAATCTTATGCAGCTTTTAGAGCGGGTGTGGCTGAAAAGCTGTTTCTTTTTTGTATCGTCTATAATTAATTTATTTTGATTATAACAAACGGCATCTACTAGCGAGTCATAGATGACTTCAAAATCTTATCGATTATTTTACGAGAAAGCCTACTTTTTTCATTGTTTTTCGTAAAACAAGTAATGCGATATATCATATTTTTATAAAAAAACATTTCAGAGATTACCTAAAAGCAACGAGTGCCGATATCCGTTAAATGACATTTATTAGAAGTACTATATAGAAAGCCAAATACAAATGCCATTTTAATGAGCAATTTAAAAAGATTTTTGTAGTTTAACTTCTTATCTAAAGCAATGTTTAATATTTCAAACACAGCCGCTCTGGGATTGTTCAAATACATTTTAGTTTTGATGACTGTTAACTTTGAAACATATAATTACTTGCGCATTGAATTACAGTTGTTTTATTAAATATATTTTATTTGTCGTATTGTCGTTTTGAAAGTTTTTCTGAATTGATATTTAGATAATGTTTGTTTTATAAAAAACGCTGTTTTTTGTTTGATGTTTTAGATTATACTTTAATTTTTTCAAAGAACCAGTACTCTTTTATATTAACTTATTTAGTTTAATGATATTTTATGTTAGTATCTTATATTTTTTATGATATCCTTTGAGTCTTTTTAAAGGTTTTGTTTTTTCTTGTTTTTATAGATCGAAATTTATCAGTTTTTTGGTTAGATTTTTTCTTAATATTTAAAAACATGTCTTTATTTTTTCTGAGAAGTATCTCTCGTTTATCTTGAAGTACTTGTTTATGTTTTCTTTTTGAGTTCGTTTGTATTCGTTTTTTACATTTTTGTTTGAATATAAACTTTTGTTAGTTTAAGAGTTTAAGCTATAGAAAAATAGATAAAAAGTTTTATTCAAAAAACACTTTATCAAAAGTATAGAACTGGAAATTGTTTTTTTTAGAACAATAACACTGTTGAACGTTTTATTTAAAACATAACATTAGCAAATAACATATAAAAAACACGATAAAGAAGAAACGTTTTTTAAAAACAATCACTTTTGAAATGTAATATTTATAGAAATATTGAATATTGTCGTGTTTTGGAAAAAAAATTGCTTGTATTTGAAGCTAAACACGAGGGTTAGCAACGAAACACAAAATCAGTCAGCGGGCAACCCATGTTAATATCTATAGATATTGGAGTGAATTGTAGAAAAAGCAGAACTTATATATTTAGACTACACAGTAAAAGATAAAAACAATAAAAAACCTGATATAGAAGAAGCTTTAAAAAACGAAAAAAAAACTGAAGTTGACAGACATGGAGATGATGAAAAAGATTTTTTAAAATTCGTGATTTGACAGTGATCATAAAGAAAATAAATAAAACCGAATGTGTGAGAAAGAATGAAAAAAAATTTGAAAGAAGCTTTAATAATTGTTACACGTCAAAAACAATTCCCACAGATGTGGCATTAAAATATTGTCCCGTTAAAATATTTACTATATTAATTGTATGGTTTTCATTTAAATTTTAATTAAGAAGCTGGCGTTAAAATATTTACTGTATTTTTTTATATAATAAATCAAGGTTATAATAGAAATTAATATATTCAATATTTTTGCGAAAAGCCCGTTAAAATATTGAATATATTATTTTTTCTCTTTTATATAGAAATTAATATAGTCAATATTTTAACGCTTCAAATTATAGAAACTTTTTTTTAATGTTCTTTTCATATTTTTTTTAGACAAACGAAGATATTTTTTGTGTAAACGATAGATCATTTTATATTTATGTAATTCTGATTCAATTATTATTATTTTGAGCGCATAAACATTAATAACATTAAGTGAGTAGAAAAAAAATAAAACGAAAAAACTTTCGTTTAGTGTGTATTAATAGCAAAATGATCTTAAAATATTTGGTTGTATACAGTGTTAAAATAGAAAAAGCTGTTTTATATATTGAAGAAAAAATTTTTTTCGTTGAAAATAGTTTTTAATTTAATTGCGTGTTTTGTTTACTCTTGTGTTTTTTTTATTAATGATATGTGGTATGAAAAGAATCTTGTTTCGTTTTCATTCTCCTAAACTACAACGTGGGAATTTGTAATTGACACGACAGTATAAAGGCTGTCAAGATAATAACTTTCGAAAGCCCTCTATCTTTTTCCAAACATGTGAACAAACTCTTTGGCTATTAACACGATGTCACAAACGAGTATATTTTGGGAAGACTTTCTGAGTTATATTCGGTTTTGTAGAATTCGACATAGCGCATATAATTGTCCCTGAGCTGTTGAACTCCTATAGGCGATCCAAATCCCCAAAATTTTTGTCGGTCCGACTGTAGCCTCTAAAAATCACAAACGATGATATTTTTGTTGCTTTATGGTTCGAGGTATTATATTGATAGACGATACTATCTAAATCATATATATATCTTATATTAGTGGGCCCTAAAAATTTTATTATTCGGGACTTGAGCGTTCTATTGAAGCGCTCAAATTGGCTCTGTGTTTTCGACCTATAAGATGCCCCATGTACTTCCTCTATATGCCAAACTAACAATAACACTTAAATTATTCTAACTCTAAACTCCCCTTTATTGTCCGAATAGAATATTTTTCAAGGCCCCTCAGTAAAGAGAAGTTTTTTTAAAATTTTTTAAACGAATGCTGAGTCTTTATTTCAAGAAGAAAAAACAAAAGCGAATTTTGAAAAATAAACAATAAAGGTAAATATATACCTGCAAGATTTATTTTCGACTTCATACCCGCTTAAATCAAGAGTGTCACCTATTAACCGTTCTCGTATCAAACTAGGTACGATGGGGGTTAATGGTGTCGAGGGAGTGTGGGTTTATTCTCTTAAACAATTAAGACAACTAGCCAGATAGCTGTTAATATGTTCCACGGTTATACCTGCATAATCTTGATTTATATGAGTTCTTAATAGATTTCGCTGGATATGCACTGGCAAGTGATAGTTGCTCAATGCACTATTGATTTCTCCTAATCTGTAACTACAAAAATATCTTTTTATATTATCAATCTCCTCTATAAATAGATTTCCTTCGCTTTTAATAAAATGTTCACTTTTTCTTCTAATGATTTTGCGTTCGATAGTCGTGAGATCGCTGGTATAGTATTCTCCGGTCCTCAGAAAAAACAAGATATTATGTTTTTCAGTTACATCTGATATTTTTGGTGTTTTCGACATGTTTCTTATTTAAAATTTGTTTTTTTAAATAATTAATACATATTAAACGAAAGTTTTTTCGTTTTATTTTTTCCCCACTCACTTAATGTTATTAATGTTTAGCGCTTAAAATAATAATAATTGAATCAAAATTACATAAATATAAAATGACCGATCATCTACACAAAAAATATTTTCGATTGACTAAAAAATATTTGAAAAGAACATTAAAAAAAGAAGTTATTATAATTAAAAGCGTTAAAATATTGACTATATTATTTTTCCTTTTTTATATAGAAATTAATATAGTCAATACTTTAACGAAAAATCTGATAAAATATTGACTATATTAATTTCTATAGTATTTTATTTTTTTATATAGAAATTAATATAGTCAATATTTTAGCGAGCTTTTAGTTAAAATATTGACTATATTAATTTCTATTATAATTTTGATTTATTATATAAAAAATTTACGGTAGATATTTTAACGTCAGCCTTTTAATTAAAATTTAAACAAAAAATAAAATTTAAATGAAAAACCATATAATTAATATAGTCAACATTTTAACAAGTCATTATTTTAACGCTACATATATCAGCATCGTAGATAGAACAGTTTTTTTTTGCTATTTTTATTTTTACATTTTTAACATTTTTTAATTCTTTGTTATAAAATTTAGTAGTCGAACCTCATACTTGAACCCAAAATTCTCAGTCAATCAAAGCCTATAAGAATGTATTTAATTTGTTCGTGAGTTTTTAAAATCTCGATGTCATGTAAATAAAGAACTTCATTCTGTCTTTACATGTAAAATTGACACACAATCATTAAAACCAATTATTTTTCAAAATTTAAAGTGTTTTTTTTTAACAAGAATTTAAAAATATTTGAATATGTATAGAATTTTATCTATAATAGTTTTATTCCTAAAAACACATTGTTCTGATTCACAAATATCAATTAAAAAATTTCGTTTTGTATTTTATTTAATGTTTTTTAGTAAAGAACAATTTAACTTTTTTAAACACACTATTGTTTCGTGTTTAATATGCAAGTTTGATCAATATTAAGCCTCGATTATACCAAAATTTAATCAATGTTTGAGATATAGCTGGTGCTCATCGCAATAAATTACTTAATTTAATCATAACTGGGGTTCGCCAATAGTAAAGCTAAATAAATTAATTGCTATGATCAAACACAAGAAATTTTTCTTTGATAATTAATTTATATATTGCATCGAAAAAAGCATTTTGGCTTAATTTAAGTAACTCTATGATTATATATATTTGTTTTAATATGTAAAAATATATTAAACTAAAGATATTCCTACTACTAGTTCATTCATTTATTGTCATTAAAGAAAAAATTTCTAATATTCTTGGCTCTTTATGTTTTTATTTTTGAAGTTTAAAATCACAATATCGTTTATTTTTAAATTTTATTTGACGTTCAAATGTTGATTTTGTCATCTTATATTCATAATATTTTAAATATAGAAAACTATACTATTTCACGTTCAAAAAAACTAGTTCCAGCCAAAATAAAAAATAAGAATGGTTTCATTATAAACGAAAATAGTGTCATTCAAAATAAGAACAGTTTTATATAAAATGAGAATAGTGCTGTTTAAAAAGAATATTAAAATTGTAAAAAAAACACTTGACAAAATCATCGTTCTTTTTTATGTTGTATAGTGAACTTAAATCAAAAAAAAAAGAGCAGTTGCCGAAAAAAGGCACAACGAAACACTGTTTTTAAAGTATATGGTGATTGAATATTGCTCGCAAGTGAATTAAACGTGTCTGAGCTGTCGCATATCGAAGGATTTTTCAAAAAGAATGAAAAAACAAGTGAAAGAAGTCGCATTTCAAAAGTTACTAAAGTTTACATAAACTTCATAACTGATAAATTTGAGTTTAAACTTAAAATTACACTTCACTAGCTTCTCTGAGTAATTAAAAATAGAATTGGGTTAGGGTTGTCAAAACAGACTTTATCACGCCATATTGATATACTACTGTACGCTTTGGAAACACTATACAAAAACAGTCGGCCGCCAACTTTCGGGAACAGTGTAAAACAGCAGCTTTTTATCAGATCATTACTTGCGTATCTATCGAGTACTCTGTCTATTTTGTTTATGAGCGAGATCTGCATCGGTCTTGACATTTTAAGAACTGAAAGTCGTTCGCGTCAAAGTACGCGCTGTACATCTGTTGCTGCTGGGTTCAAGGGTTTTAATATTTATGTAATTGTTGCATAAGTAGCTTGGGATTAATTCATCACATGATTATAATCAAGTCTTTTAATAAAGAAAGTACTAGAGAGTAGTTGATAATTTATTTTCATAAAGAAAATACTGTATACGATAGAAATGTAGTTATTGTCAACGAAAAAATTTTTTTATGCACCTCAAATTAAAGCTGTTTTAGATGAGTCAGAATTTCTATAGAACAAATTTAAAGAAATGAACTATACTATCTAATGCTGACTTTATCGAAACATTTGATCGAATATAAAGGCTTTGTTAAATACATTAGCAGAAAAAAATCAAAAAATTTTATACTGAGAAAAGTGAGGCGAGTATTAGAGCAAGAAGACATAGTCTATTAGAATCTTGATTTGATTGTCCCTAGATCTGAGGCTATAATTCTATAATTTAGAAATGACTATCGACGGTTTTCGCTTATAGATATAAGATTTTACATTAAACAGAAGCTTTTTTATTTTTTTTTAATTTTAAATTCTCATTTTGAAAGACTCTATTCTCATTTTGAATGACTCTATTCTCAGTTTGAATAGCTTTATTCGCATTTTAAATGTGAAATAGTATAGACTCTTATTATTATTGTGAAATTTTAGAAATTTAATGTTTTTCAAAGGATGCTAATCTATATAATAAGTCGTTTATTGATAACCGTATAAATATATGTAAGGGTGTATTCTCTTTATTTCTTTTTTGTTGTAATCGTTTTTAGTTTTAATTTTTTTTACATCGGTATGTTTTTTTGTTTATGTTTGATCAACTCAGCGTTATTGCAGCTATTTGTTTTAATTGTTTTAGCGAACAAGTTACATTTCGATTCATATTTCGTCGCTTTTACGAATTATTTTCAAACTCTGTTTTTTTTGTAAAATTAATAATAGCAAAAAAAATGTTAAAAAATATTGAGTAAAATATCAAAGTTTTTCAATAAAAATAAACTTTATTTCGCATATATTTCGATATTGACAATGTTGGTGACATAACTAGTGTATACTAATGTTTTTGTTTACAATAAAGTAAAACGAAGAACATGATCACGCGCTAAAAATGTTGATAGAGAATTGTAGAAATGCATTAATATCACTCAAAGCGATGTAGAACACAAAAAATAGCGCACAATAAGTTACTATTTAAAAAAAGTGAGATAGACAGTTGCCTCATAAAATATCTTAACGATAATTAAAACACAAGAAATTTCAAATGATAGAGTTTTTATAAAAAAATACAATTTATATTAAAACAGAATATTAGCTATGTCGAAATAAGAAAAATTTTTGTTTCTTTAAATAAAAAATAAAATAAATAACTAGGTTTACACTTGCCAAATATCAAGACATTTTTACTGTTTTTAAAAAGTTTTAAGAAGTGAAGTTTTTTACAGCACAACACTGTATATATTTATTATTTCCAATAACGATTTTTACACCTAGTTGCAACGAAAAAAATCGAAATCGTCAAAAATTTAATATGTGTGGAACATTTAATATTTTTTTAAAAGCGTTTAATCAAAATTATGCTATTCATAAAACGATATTAAATAAATTTTGCTCACTTATATTTATGCTGATGAAACTCAAAAATAGAGAAACTTAGCTAACTGTATTTAAAATGTTGAACGAACAAAATATATTCTAAAACAAGCATTTTATAAAAGGATGTTAGGATAACAATCATAACTCTACTCTACGAATATTATAGAGACACTAAAACATATGGCTAGTATTTTTTTGTTCAATCAGTATAGAGACGAATGCAAGCAAGATGGTTAACGACACTTTATAATACATAAATCTTTTTTTGAACATGTTTTAGAAAAGTTTTATTCATTTCATTCGTACTTTCGCTTTTCAGAAAGAATTTAAGCAGCACATTCTCTAATTCAGAGCAATTTACAATAAAGAATTTTCTGAGCTTGTAAAATTTTTCTCAGACGCAAACATAAATAGATCGCATGTATACTCGTGGAAATATTGTAAAACCTAAAAAATAAAAAAAAGTTTTTGGAATGTTAATTATCAAGTAATAAACAGTTTTTAAAAACATTAAAACGTTATTTTTTAACCAATAGATAATTAAACGCGAACGCACAGTTTCTACACTCAACATATGTAAATTTTTAACACAATACAAAAGAAGCCCAAGATGCAAATTCTAATATTTCATGTGAAAAAAAGACAAAAATAAATACAAAAAAAAACTATAAAACAAATAGAGATTGAGTTCTGTTGTTGACAATTATAATTTTTTACTCTATCAAAGTCTTTTGTGCCAATTATCATGTTTACGACCGTCGATTAGATACCAATCAATTTTTCAACTATAAAAATTCTATGTATAAAATAATGCGAAAAAAAACAGGCTTGTTTTTTGACGATTTAGCGATTCTTCAGACTATAATTAATATAACCCCAATCGTTTATGTTAGGTTTTATAAACAATTAATAGGAAACTTTTGTTTTTTTTGATCAATCGTATTAACATTAACACGATTAATCTATTATCAAATATTTCATAAGTCTTTAAGAAGCTCCATTTGCAAAATAGCACTTTAAAAACTTAAGATCTTTGAAATATGTTATGTTTTTTGTTTTTCAAAAAATAAATGCTGTAAGAATGTTTGTTCTGTGTATTTTAAACTGATGGACAATCTAACATTAAGTTTCCAATCTTTATTAAATTATTCAAAAAAAATGTTAAATACAAAGACTTTTTCATACAATTCAAAATCGACCCTGCCTATTCAGCATTTCTATATTTCAAAACTCTAGTTCTGTAGAGTTTTCAAAATAAATTATTGATTATAGAGTTTCTGATATTTTGGTTAACATCTCTTTAAAACCAAATATATAACTTATTTTTTTTTCAATTTAAATTGTTTAGAGCCCTCCACTAGTCATAAAACTAAAAACACTAACTCTATTGGCACATTTTAAAAAAGCTTTGTATATTTTAATGAAAGTTTATGAACGAAGGTTCTTCACGGAAGCTTTAATAGGCTCACAGAAAATCTTAAATTTTAAATTTTCGCTGATGTTTTCTTTTTTTAACATTCTTATTTTTTTTAAAACAAAGCAGTTTTCTTTAATTTTTCCCAGTTTCTTTAAAGCGTACCTTGAACTACATTATTTTTTTGATAACATAGTTCTGTCTGTAAAGTTATGTTTTAAGATCATCGAAACTCTCTGCGTTTATTGTGTTTTTAATTTGACTTTCATCGACTGCTTTCTTATTTTGATAAATTTACAACAACTTGATTATAGCAAAATATGAGAAAATACATAGTTGAAACAAAAACAATTAGAAATCTAAGTTTCATATCAAAACGAGTGAAAGACGATAACAAATTTGGCTCATTGTTTGTGTTTTTTAACATTATGTTATAATCAGAGTCAGAATGCGGCCACACACAAATAAATTAAATAAACAGAAAATTTTTTTTGGTGTAAATAAATCCAAAAATTTTTTTACTGCTAATAAATCAAATCTTTTTTAGTGGAAATAAATAAAAATTTTTTTTTCTGAATATAAAACCAAATTTTTTTTTGAGTCAAATAAATTCAAGTAGAAATTTAAGTATAAAGAAAAGCAGCAAAAAAATTTTAGTGCAAATAAATACAGTTTATTTTGAAAAAACGTTTGATCTCTTTTACACTCTTTTCACACTGAAGTTAACCGAACAAGACGAACAGCGAACCATGTAGACAATTTGTAAAACAACAGCAACTTTGTGCTTTTTTTTGTATTTGAAATAATATTATGAAGTTTTAATGATCTAATTTTCTTCGAAAAAGCAATTAAAACAATAAATTTTCTAAAATAAACAACATTAATTAAATCTACATACAGTATAAGTTTTATATTGAGAAAAAAAAGCAAAAAACAAAAATGTTCGCAATTCTCAACTGCGAATAAAAAAAACTTAAGGTTTTTGAATAATTGAAAAGTCTTTTATATTATTGCTTTTTGTTTGTTTTTCAAACAATATTTTTTTAAAAAATAAGATAAACTGTCTTTAAAATATCTCTATACGATTGAAGAGTAATTTTTGAATTACAAGTGTTGTTTTTCGTCTTTAAAAAAATTAAAGTTTTTTTATTTTCTAAACAACGTCTATGAATTGAAATTTAAAAAAATCTGCCACAAACTTTATATATTTTTGAAATTTAATATCACACATTAATACATGCTCATACAATTGCAAAAAATTTCGTTACATAATAAAAATAAATACCATTAGAAATGTTGTTTATTCTTTTTTAAAACAAGTTTTAAAAGTGTAAAGCGTGTTTTTTTTTCATGCTGAGTTTATAGCCACTAAAGAAACATATAATGTTAATTCTTTTAATCAAAAAGCAGATGGCCGTGTTCTGATAATTTTAGAAAACATTAAATAATTAGTGTTATTCGTTTCTGTTATATAATAATTTTTAAAAGCTTTGAATATCTACTGGTCAAAAAGCCAAATCAATGAAGTGAAATTTTGAAGTTAATATTGTAAACCAATGTTTAAATTCTGTATTAAATGAGTAATCTATAGGCGTTATCCAAAAGAAACAATGTTTTTTTTATTTTTTTTTCATTTTTTCACTTATTTCGTCTATTCACTTTAAAAATAGATAAGAAAATATCCAGGCACGTTGATTACTAAAATATTTCGAATTTAAGTAAATAAAGTTTTTTTTGAAACATTTTCTGTTTTTTAATTCATTCTATAACTAAAGGTTTTATTTTTTCTCACTTTATTGATACATAGAGCAATATGGCAATTCTCTCCGCAAATAACTTTTTACTAAAAACATTGTTTTTAGTAGGAACATTTATTGTTTTAAAATATTTTCGAAAAAAAGAGATGTTTCATCACAACTGAAAACGTTATGACCTCATAGATTTTCAGAATTTTATAAAAATTGTAGTGTATTTTTAAGTTTGTCATGTCTGTGATGTCAATTCTTTATTGATTCTGTTTAATTTAAGTTTTCGATGCATTGGGTTTGTTTTATATTCATCAAACTGCAAAAAATCTTCAATTTTATTATTTTGCTGTTTTTAAAGCTGCAATTTGTTTTTTTTCTTTGAAGTTTTTTTATTTTATCTTTTTTTATTGACAAAACCACACACATAAAATTGGTTCAAGATGTTTAGTTTTAACAAGTTTTTTTTGTCTTGTATGTTTTTACAACAGTTTGTTGTTTATTCTTTTTTCTCAAATTCGCATATATCCTTTCTTTATTGGTGATTTATTGCTTTTCACCAATTGTTTTCTGAAATTATCTGATATTTCTCTTTGCGTACGTGCTAGCTGTATTTTGTTTTTTTATATTCTAATACTTCTGAAGCTTGAATTAAAGAAATATCATTTTTTTCGTACTTCTTTTTGCTTTAATGAAAATTAAATCTTTCATTCTGCTTTGTTATAGTTTTTTGTACAAAAAACAAAGTAAAGTACATAACATAACACTTTAAATAAACTCGGAGGAATTTTTGTTCGCAATAAAATATTTATCAATTCATTTGTTGATTTTTCGATTATATTTCGTAAAAAAGTTAAGTAAATTATACTTTTATTTTTTATAGTTGAAATAGAAAGTGCTCGCAATATGGCGTGTTCACATCATCAATCTATTACTGTATAATAAAAAATTATTTAAAGTCTTAGAAAAAAGCATGACTAAGACACGAAAAACGCAATCCTAAAATTTTAATAGTTATATTAAAGAAATAGTGTATTTATAACGTTTTCTCGATAACAGAATATAGTAAATCTTTTAAGAAAACCAAAATCTGGGCTGAAAAATTGTGGCCTTTCTTATACAAATTTTTTTTACGAAAATGTAATTTATCAGCGTAAAAATAGCTTAAAAATGTTGTCTTTATATTAAAAATATCTTTTTTTTTGTTTTTTTTTGTCTCAAGACCGCCTAAAAAATTTTATTTTTCGAAACATAAGAAGATAAAGAATTTTTAATTTTAGAATAAGATACTCAAGATTTTTTCTTTAACTCTGTTTTTGATAAATGATTCTTTTGTGTAAATCTATCTCTATTTTAAGTAACAAATCGTGTATTTCGTTACATTTATCTTTTGTAAAATAAAAACGTTTTACTTTATCTGTTAGATCGCGCTTAGTTCGTCTTCATTTTTAATACTTTATAAACTGCTATATCGTTATTCCCTGTGTTATATATTGAAATAAAAACGTTGTGTGTAAAGCTTTCTTTAGCCTGAACACTAATTGTCTCTATATCACTGTCAAATAATTTTTGTTTTCTAGTTAAAAGAGTTACTTAATATTTTATAAACTTTGATTTCTGCTTTGACAGTGTTTTTATTAAAGTCTCACTTGAAAACTTTGCTTGACATTATGTGTAATCAAAATATGTATATGAAAAAAGCAGTTAATTATATTTTGCGTATTATTTTTATCAAAAAAATTTTGATCATATGAATGATCAAGAATATTGACATTTATTTCGACATATAAATCTATGCATTTTATAACTTTTTAAATCACTGTTTTTTTAACACATAGTGGCTGTAACTTCCTTGTAATTTCTGATTCAAATAAATCATGTTTATATTTGTTAAGACATAACTAATATCAGAAAGTAAACGAAAGTTATTAAATATCAATAAAGTTTTTTTATTTTATAAGGTTTGAATTTAAAACGCTATTCTAAAATTAAATTTTTAATTACTCAGTATAATATGAGTTGCTACATTTTAATCTCACTTGGCTTGTTTTAGTTTCTTGTAATATAATAATTTGTTGATCTATTGAATGGCTTTCAGGTTTTATATAATTTATTTTTAGCTTTTCATGTATTTGATTTACATATTTGTTTATTATCAATATATTAAAATCGAAGACTTTTTATTTATTATAAACTTATTTTAAATCCTTTAGTTTGATTATTTACACTTTTTTCTGATTTCTTTTTGATTATTAACATTTAAGAACTTTAGGCAAGACAAAAGTTCTACTTGTAAAAGTCTTTCGACAGTAAACTTTTACTCAGAAAGTGTTTCTTATAATAAATGTAAATAAGCAAATATTTTAGTCTCATATACGATACAAAAAAGACTTTGGGTTTATAATAAAGCTAGTTATTATATAATTTTACGTTATGTTTTTAAATAGCTAATATGCTTTTATTGAATATAATATGCTATTTTTTGTGATTTATTGATATTATAATAAAAACTAGGGGCAATTCAAAAAATAGCACTTCTTTTTATTTTATTCAAAAAATAGCACTTTTTTTATTTTATTCACAAAATAGCACTTTTTTTATTTTATTCACAAAATTGCACTTTATGCACTATACTCTATATTGTAAAAACAACAAGTTAAAAATACAGAAAAATATTTATATAGTTTATAAAAGAGAAAAGATTTAATTTTGTTTATAAATATTTTTATGTATTTTCAATTATATTAACATTTTTATGTATTTTTAATTATATTATTTTTACAATATAGAGAATAATACATAAAGTGCAATTTTGTGAATAAAATAAAAAAAAGTGCTATTTTTTGAATATTTTCTAAAAACTATTAAGAATAGGAAAATGTTTTTTTTCGATTAAATATGATTAAAAAGTTAAATAAATAAGCAAAAATCTTTTGGAAGCAAATTGACAGTTTCATTAAATCAAAAAAATTATTTATAAAAAACAACTGTTTTTAATTTTAAACGCTTTTTATGTTAATAACAACAAGCTTTTTCTTTCAAATTTTCAATTTTTTATCAAAGGTATAATTTACCACAATGAGGAAACAATTTCCCCATTTGGAAACAATTTTTTCTATAAAAACAATCAATAGAAAAGTTAGTCCATGTTACTTCTTGAAAAAATTCAAAATATCACATGCCTATCAGAAGAAGCTAAACAAGCATTTAAAACAAGAAAAGAGCAAATTAATGCAACTTTTTCCAAACTAACTAATGCATCACAAAACCTACAGGCAATACAAAAGTTACGTTTGGAAATGGAAGAATATGAATTTGAAGAATATTTTGAAGGATTAGTCAACAAGTATTTTCCCGATACAGGACAGGATTACAACTTGGTTTGTGACGACTCATGTAGTTCAGACGATGAAACTTCTGATAAAAACGCGAAACATTTTAAAAATATCAAAGAAAATGTGAGAAAACTGTTTTTTGTGGATTTTCTTTCTTTTTGTCATAGATATTTTTCGACTATAAAATACAAAATATTAAAAGCATACAACCCGAAAGACAAGTCTATTTATGATTATAATGAAAACAAACAAGCATTTGATCTTACTATATTCGATAGTATCGATTATACTGATGAGAATATTAATTATGATAATGAATATGATCCTCAAATCGATGATTCTTACAGCGCGTGGTCACTTTACGCTATAAAGCCTCTTGATACACATTTTTTCTATTTATTACAAAGACTCGAACAAATGGTTACTTCAAGAACGAAAAGCACAGTAGCAAATTTACGTAATTGTTTATACAATCAAAGAGGTACAATAATTGTTGATGTAAACAGCGACGTTGCAGTACAGGAATTTTATCATGTTCACATATGCATTCTAAAGTATTCATATGCATTACCCGAGATCGACCGAGGCATAGGTCAAGTACAAGATAGTTCGGAAATGTATGAGTACTTTACTAATATTCACGATCGAAAAACGGAAACAAAAATAAATATCTGTGGTAAAATTTGCCAACTTACCAGAACAGACGGTGGCTGGATCAACTCTAACGATGGAGATGAATGGGATAGAATTAACACATATAGACTAGAAAAAAGAGGGTTAACTTCATGCTGTGGGAATAAGGGAGAAGATGATCTTCTTTCTTGGCAGTGTAAAGAACACGCGAAGATTATCTCTAAAATAAAACTAGAGTTTTTTACAGGATCAACAACACCAAGCTTAAATACATTTTATGAAGATAACAAAGAATATTATAATAAGGATTTTGTTGAACAACTAGACACAGCCTATACAAAGCTTGAGCCAGAAACCTAAACGTTTTTAATTTTCTAAGAAAGATTTAGTAAAACTTCTTAACAAAAATGTTTTTTTAATCTATAAAGATCTTTTTTATTCTATCAAAATTTTATTAAATAAAAAAAAACTAACTTTAATCAAGATTTAATTTTATTAACTCATATTATTGTTTTTTTGCACATTTTTTTATGAATAAAGTAAAATATGAATTAGATAAAATTTAAAAACAATACTTACATACTTTATAATTGAATTATAGAAGACCTTTTATTGACTTAATTTGAAAATATATTAATTATATTTACTTTTTTAGAACAAAGTAAAAGATGAAATAAAAACAATCCTTTTTTTTAAAAACAAAAACTAGTGATAGAAAGTCATTTAATTCGAATTTAATTGAAAAAACGAAATATCTTTTTGAAATATACAAACCACAATAATTTTCATAAATTACACTGATTATTTTATAAGGGCTTTCTCATACTTTATTTTTTCTTATAATTCGCGCGTAACATATAAAACTCACAGTTTTGTTTAAAATATTTAATTAATTTAATACCAGATCGGCGAATGTGTGTGTTGTAGTGGCGTTTATGTCGTTGGGTAGCGTGTGGTATTGTTTCTACACTGTTTTATGTTTTTAGCTGGCTTTACTTGCACTCTAAATTTTTTTTTGTACTTTTAAATTCTAATTTGAGTATTGGCGCTATTATATACTCCTTATAAATTATTAAAAATCTGAGGGGTTCATCGTTTGTAGATATTCAAAGAGACTAGATTTTTAGTTGAGCATTGTAAGATAAATATCTGACTGCGACAAAGGACAGTGCAAAAATTAAACAAAAGTTTAATCTAAAGATGTGGTTTGCTTTATATAATTAAACCGGTCTTAGGCACAATTTTGCTTCAAAAATATTCGACTGGATGAAATAATCATCTGCTATTTTGACCCCCTATTAAAAACAGTCCTGTCTAGTTATAAAAGCCACTGTTATATTCAAGAACGTTTGTTTTTGCCTTCTTATTAAGCAGCTTGTTTTTCATGAAGTTTAAAACACTCTCATAGCTTGATGACAATTTTTGAATATTAAAGTGAATATTAAAAGCAAGAACTTATCTTTTATATTACGTCGATTTCTAAATAATAATGGTTCGAGCCGTTCTTAGACAACTTTAAACATTTTTACACACCATTTTGTATCGTTATATAAAATATGCATTAGATTATCTTCAGTAGTAAAAAATAAAAGTTTCTTTTCGTCTTTTATTACACTATCAAATGATAAAAAACGAAATATAAAGCGTCATAGACTATTTTTTTTAAGCATAGCATATCCACGATTATCGCAAAATTTAATTTATTAAATATTGGGTTATTTAATCGAGAAAGTACTTGAATTGCGAAGATATGGCCAATGTTAACAATAGGTTTTCTAGACACAATATGATATGTGTTTGTTTCTCAATGTCTAGTTTGTTTTTTTGTTTGTTGTTTTATATTTTTGACTACAGATTTATAAACGATTTTACTTGCTTAATAATGGTTATGCTCACAAATAAAATAAGATTATAAAGCGTTCCACATTTTTTGTTTTGTCTGAGAACATTGATACACTTTTTTAGTTTTTTTATTTTCTTGATATTGAAAACATTTTTCTCTCTCTGCCTCTTTTGCATTTTCTTTTAAGTTTTAGACTTTTCGCTTGCTTCCAAAAAAAATAATTAAATCTCGTTATTGTAGGCCGTCGAATAGCAATGTTAAGTTTTTTATCTGTAATTTAATATATAATTAATTCGATATGTTATTTTCACTTGGTTTTTACTGTTTGTATAAAAGCTAGATGATTTTTAGTTTGACTTCAAGTTCACGTAAAACTTTTTTTTTTAGAAAAACGAGAAGTGTGTTTTTTAATGACTTTAGGCTTATTACTACTAGACGTTGTTTATTGTTTTAATTATAAAATATTCTTTCATTTAATAAAAAATCTTCTAAAACCAACGTTCAGTTTGAAACGCTTACTTGAAAAACGTCATCTCTTTGATCTTTTTTATAAAAAAAATTGCTACACTTGAAGTTTTAAAAAACTGTATTAATTTTACTTATAATATAGCTAAGAGACATATGCCCCATAATAAAATGAACGCAAAAAAATCTGTGTTATATTTATCGAAATAAAAACGATAGACAAATTATGAGACAAATAAACATATTGAGTTTTTTTAAAAAACTTTATACGACATATAAATGTAAACTAAAAAACTTTAAAAACATAGAGATAGTTTTATAAAAAATACATTAAGCAAATTCGTTTTAAATCATAATAAAAATTATAATAAAACTTATCAAAAAAAACATAAGTATTTCATCTAAAAACTCAATATACAATAAAAACCAATTAAAATATAAAACAAAATTAAGACTTTGGTTTGATAAATACGAGCAATATTAGAAAAACATATAAGTATTTTGGTTTTTTGGGTTTTGTTAGTAAATCGAAAATTTTTTAATTTGTTTTTTATTTTTTAAAGTTGTTGTGCTCTTATTGAGTTTTTTGTTCGTCAGAATATTTTTTATGTATAAAAACCGATGGTTCTCGATATTCCACAATTTTTTTTTCAACGAAGACAAACACTAAGAGCAATAGGACAAGTTTTTTAGCAATCAGTTAAAAACAATATATATAGAATATAGTAATTTCAACTAAAATAGTATAAAAAAATGGTCGAGTGAGCATTAACTCGACATAAGTTAAAAAAGCGTCAAATTGACAGAAAAAACATACTCCGAATTCAAATCAATTTTTATTAAAAAAGAAGCAAAACTACATGTAGCGTAATAATAATGACATCGTAAAAATAATTCCCACTATAATCTGGTAATTTTATTAAGTAAAAATATTTTCTATTATAATTTTTATTAATGGCCTCGCGTAATAATAATTCCTATATTAAACGTGTAATATAAATCATATTTTTCACTATAATTTAATTAGGCGTTATTATTACGCGAGGCTCTTAATAAAAATTATAATAGAAAATATTTTTACTTAATAAATTTACCAGATTATAATGGGAATTATTATTACAGTGTCATTATTATTACGCCACACTTCGTAATAATAATTCCTATATTAATTTTATATAGAAAAAGAAATTTTCTACTATAATTTAATTAGGCATTATTATTACCGTGTTGTATATTAAAAGAATAATTATAAGTTCTTTTTAATAAAAAAATGCGAAATCTATTTGCGATTACGTTTTTGTTTCAAATAGAATCAGGTAAATACTTATCTAGACAAAAACTTCTCGGATGCTGAGTGTCGAAGAAAATCAAAACTTGATATCATATTTAAACGCTGAGCGCCGTTTCGTCTGTGAATTAAAAGCGTCGTTTCGCCGGTAGAAAAAAATTAAATAATGAAAAAATTTTGTTCTTTTTCTTTTTGTTTCGTTAGTTTCGTTTCGTATAAATTCGTTTTGTTTCGTTCGTTTCGTTCGTTTATTCGTTCGTTTATTCGTTCGTTTATTGTTCGTTTATTCGTTCGTTCGTTTGTTTATTCGTTCATTCGTTTGTTTATTCGTTCGTTCGTTTGTTTATTCGTTCGTTCGTTCGTTTATTTATTCGTTCGTTTGTTTATTCGTTCGTTCGTTTGTTTATTCGTTCGTTCGTTTGTTTATTCGTTCCTTCGTTTGTTTATTCGTTCGTTTCGTTCGTTTCGTTTCGTTTCGTCCGTTTCGTTTCGTTTATCCGTTCGTTCGTTTATTTAGTTTTCGTTCGTTCGAAAAAATTTATTTAAGTTTGGTCGAGAAAACGCGTGGCCCCTTTTGTAGAATTTTTAAAGCTTTTATTTAAATTGAAATAGTAAAAAAGACTTTTGTGTTTTTCTTATAAGATAATAAATAGATGTCTTAGTTTTACCGGCGAAACGGCGCCCAGCCTCAGGTAAATACTTACCTAGGCAAAAACTCCTCGGATGCCGAGTGTCGAAGAAAATCAAAACTTTATATCATATTTGAACAGCGGACACTACCCAAATAGCATCACTAGCACGGAGAAAAAATATAAAGAGAAAAACAAGAAAGCTTATTTTAAAAAACGGAGTATTATATACTTTAGAATCGAATGTTGAAAAGATATTAATGTGTGATTTCGAAATTACAGAAATATCATAAATAATCAAAACTTTATATCATATTTGAACACCGGACACTACCCAAATAGCATCACTAGCACGGAGAAAAAAAATATAAAGAGAAAAGCAAGAAAGCTTATTTTAAAAAACGGAGTATTATATACTTTAGAATCGAATGTTGAAAAGATATTAATATGTGATTTCGAAATTACAGAAATATCATAAATAATCAAAACATAGCACCTGCCTAGCCATATTGGAATCAATGCGCTTAGGGATCAAATCTCTCGAAGATATTCCGGCATCACAGCGAAACAGATAAAAGCATATGTATCTCGGTGTACAGCTTGCCAGAGAGAAACAATACCTTCTCCTGCTTTACCACCAACTCCGTTTGTTCCAAGCTTTGTGAGAGAGTGGTTAATGGCCGACACGGTCGACTTGTCTGAATATGCTGAAACGAATAGTGGGGCTAGATACATCTTCACGTTTATTGATTCTTTTTCCAAATTTGCTTTTGTTTTTCCAAGTATGCGACGAAATTTGCAATCTGTTTTTGCAATAATTGAAACACTATTTTACTCAGAAGACCCTTGGAAAATCTTTCACACATACAATAATGGGGAGTTTACGGCAAATAGTAGTAAGACATTTTTGAATAGCTTCGGCACAGTAGATATTCAATAAAGCCACCTATCGACCGCAGATACAAGACCAGATAAAGCGATTCAATAAGACAATAAAGTCTTGTATAAGAAAACATATAAGCGAAAACAATACAAGGTATATTGATACACTAAAAAAAATCGTGTATCAGTAGAATATATCTATCTGTACATAAAGCCACAAAAGTTTCACCATTTGTTTTGTTTAGAGGATATGATCCTCTCGATCAAAACTGGGGCGATCTAAATCGTAATTTTGACTCTCAACAACTGAGAGATAACTACTTGAGATATATCAAAGGCTATAAACCCGAATACAATTGAAGAAAACAACCAACGACTCTTTCAGTCGAAGGCATTGTTCTCGTTGCAAAAAAGTTTAACCAGATGCTAAACCAAAGAAGACGGCAGTTGGAATGCTTTTATCAAGAGGGGACATACGTAAATTTGACTATAGATCCATTTTGTGCTCCGGTTCAACAAAATAACGAACAAAGAGCTGCGTTTTGGGTTCATGAAACTCTAATAAAAAAATACACGTGACCACTTATACTTAAGTAAACTTTATATTTTAAAATTTTTTTATATTTAAACTGATCTTTTTAAATTCGTTTTTGCG